>CDFF01069493.1:0-17982 GCA_000826265.1 Acanthamoeba culbertsoni
TACGTCATCAAGACGATAAAGAAAAAAAAGAAAGAAAGAAAGATCACCAGCAGAGTGGCTCTGGGTAAGAAGGGCTGCAGCATCCAAAACACGGGCCGAAGATCAGTGCGGGAAGATCCTCATAGGCCTGCCGAAAGAGTGCAACCAGAAGCAGACGTCAGTGGGCCGTAGTTCTTGTGCACTTTCCATCCAATCGATTTGCTTCACAAGTTCGGTTCCAAGTTTCTTAACATTAATACTGTGAACTGAACAGCAGGTCAGGATGGCTGCACAAGATGAAGGATTAGGGAGCATTGCTACAAGCTCTCCAAGTCTTAGAAGTAGGCGGAGACAAGTTGCAGATGACTACGGCGACACCAAACGAGTATCTGCAACAACGTTAAATGAAGGAGATACCTCAAAAGGCAAAGAGGTTTCTTCCTCTCTTTCTAGCACGGACGTACCAGGACTTGGGAAGACACACGCGGCAGGGAGCCCCTCAGCACAGGACAGCAGAAGCCCATGCAAGAACCGATTCGAGCCAAGGCCATCGTACCTTGACCCCTCGGTGTCGCAGTCGGTGTTGCAGAGATCCGAGTTTCGAGGCTTCTTCAACCTTCTTGCCATGATGGCCACCTTCTACGTCTTCGCCACGAATGTCACCTTTTTCATGCGTCACGGCACTCTCGTCGGCCTTCAGTCCCTGGTAAGGCTTTTGCCGCTCGATATGTTCCCCGCATGGTTTGCTCTCGGGGCATCGTCCTTCTCGGCCTTCGCGCTTGAATGGGTGTGGGTCAGGTGGACGGCCCGCCGAGCTCGCCTTGGCTTAAAGACGCCTCCCCCGCTTTGGGTGAGACTCGTGGCGCAACACTCCTTCCAGACCATCATCTTCCTCTCGACTCTCTATCTTCTCGTCTTTGGCAAAGAGTGGCCCGTCGTACCCATGGGCACTTTCCTTCTCCACATGATAGTGTTGGTTATGAAGATGCACTCCTACCTCGTCACCAACGCCGAGTTCGCAGCTACGGCCTACGCAACTCTTCAGGAGAAAGAGGATCTGAGGTCGAAGGTTGGAATGGCGGCTACCTTCTTCTCGGTTATTACCGCATGACTCTCATGGCGCGCAAGGTGATTGATTATCATATATATATATATTTTTCAGCAACGCACGCAAGGGAAGTCGAAAGACGAAGAGCACCCCGACGCCGCAGCAGCAGCAGCAGTAGCGACAGTGTCATACCCAGACAATGTCACTGTCTGGAACTACTTTTACTTCCTTTGTGTGCCAACCCTTGTCTACGAACTCAACTACCCCCGAACCGAGAGCATTAGGTTTTTAACCCGAAGGATCTATCTTTTCATTGGGGGACGGACAGGACACACAGTGATAGAATTCATATCTTAACCCGTTATGTGTGTGTGTGTGTCATCATACCACAGGTGGGGCTATGTTGCAGAAAAGTGTGTGCTGGCGGTGGGCGTTTTTTCTGTTCTTCACATCGTAATCGACCAGCATATTACCCCAGTACTTCTACGGTACTCATCCCCCCCTCCCTTCACCATAGATCCTCAAGAGAGATTGATGGAGGCCTTTCTTAGGGCGCCAATTTTATCGCCGATCGAGGCTATAGCATCGCTTATCATCCCCGTGTTGTTCTGCCATATCATGATTTTCTACATGATGTTCGACCTCATCCTCAATGGAATCGCGGAAGTGACGCGCTTTGCGGACCGCCATTTCTATGACGATTGGTGGAACAGCACAACCTGGGACGAGGTGCGAGGCGAGATGAACCTGGCCTACAGCGAGAAGGGAAAAGGAGAGAGAGAGAGAGAGAGAGAGAGAGCAGAGAGAGAGAGAGAGCAGAGAGAGGAAGTTCTACTCAAGTATGGCTGCTTAACTTGGCCAAATTTATCAGTACGCTCGTAAATGGAACAGGCCGGTGCATGAATGGTTGCTGCGACATGTATATCTCGAGTCCATCAACACCTACAAGACATCGCGAAGTAGAGCAACCTTCATCACCTTTCTCCTTTCTGCCATCGTACTCGCTCCCCCATCTCAACCACATTTACACCGCGAGTTCTTAACTCGATTGTTAACATGTCTGTGCAGCTGCACGAAACTGTATTTGCGGTGGTATTTAGGATGGTACGCCCTTATTTGTTCCTATTGCAGATGGGTCAGATTCCATTGTTCGTATTGGGCCGAAGACTCAAGAACACGTAAATTCTTTAAATCCCATCACGAGCTTAACTATGATTAAGCTCCATTTAACTGAAATTCTTTTTTTTCTTCCACTGCGCAACCAACAGGAGAGCCGGAAATTATTTCTTCTGGTTTGGGATGATCCTTGGTGTTCCCCTCCTTGCTACGCTATACTGTCGGGAGTACTACTACGCTTTGTCACTTAAGCATGGAGATGCTTGATGGATTTCTCCAATGAAGGACTAGGGACTTTCGATCTACAGTCACACTTGCCTTGCTTCCTTAAGTTGTGAACACAAACACGAGAGAAATGTGCTTTCATGGGTGCAGCATGGGCAGAGACAGGTAACGAAGCTCTACTTCGGCTCATCAAAATGAAGAGGTTCCAGATTGGAAAGTGTATATATTATAGGGTTGGAAATACAAGTGAATATGAATATGAACACTGCGCGCGTTCAGGTGGAGGTAGAAAGGTACTCAGTCGGTCAGTCACAGGGGGTACATGCCTGATGCCTCAACGGGCAGCTTGGCCGACATTTTGCGGCGCTTGTACACGACACAGACCGTCACGGCAGCAACAGCGATGAGGAGTAGGACGCCAATGATGAACGAGCCAGAGAGGGTCGTGGTGAGCACAATGAGGAGCGTGTGGTCGTCATCGCTGGGTTCCACCTCAGCTTCGTAGACGGAGCAGGAGAAATGGAACTCGACCGTAAACGTGGTATTGATGAGGTTTTTGTTGGAGATCATGCGGTATTGTCCCGGCTTTAGGAATGCAGCCGTGCGGATGGTGGTGCCGCGAGAGAGCAGGATGTCGGGCAGCGGTTGCGGACCACTGAAGGAGACCACGTGGTCCACCGAGTCGCGGTTCTCAAGCACGATGCTGTCGCCAACGGCAAGGGCCTTGCCCTCCCACCAGGTCTTGGCGTAGATGATATGCGGCTCCACGAGACGGACAAGATGCACGCTCGACACCGAGCGGTACTGGTCGGTGTGAAGCTCGATGCGCGTGGTCTCGTCGGGATGGAGAGGGTCATAGTAGTAGGTGCGCTCGAACCAGGTGTGCACGTCGTTGGTCGGCATCACCGCACAGCAGTGCTCGTATTCGGCCTTCTGCTGCTTCATGCTCGCGGTGACGCCAGGCAGCAGGAAGCTGCTGGTGGTGTTCGATCCGGAATCGGAATAGACGCAGCGGCCGCACGTGTCGAGATGTTTGGCGTTATAGCTCACCGTGAATTGGAACGCCACGGACGAGCTCTCGACTGTGGTCACACGGTACAGGCCCGGCTCCGAGATGACGATGTTCTGCGTGTTGCCCGGGCGCAGGATGGGGTAGTCCCAGCGGGTCTGGATCTGCTTGACGCGTGCCACATCGGCGGGCACGTCCAGCCGGTACATGATGAGCGTGTACGAGTATCCCGGCTGCAGGTTCGTGATTGCCAGCGTCTCGCCGGTCTCGAGCGTGTGCCGCAGGATGATGGCCTCGAAGTTCTGGATGGTGGCCGTGGTCTGGGCGAATGGCAGGAAGCAGCATGCGGTGTTGTTGCCACCGCACACGCCGCAGAAGTCGCGCGTCTTGTTCGACCAAGGAATGCCGTCGCAGCCGGCGCACTGCGTGTTGTTGCCTCCGCACACGAAGCATTGATCCAGCTGCCCGGGCGGACACGAGCAAGCCGGGTCTGTGACCACGTGCTGGCCGAAGCACTCGCCGGCGCAGTCCATGTCCGCGTTGAACTCGAGCCTGGTGGTGCCCAGTGCGCACACGCCGCAGTCGTCGATCACCGCGGTGCCATTACAGACGCCGGCGCAGTCCATGTGCGAATTGGGGACGTGGCCGTCCCCTGGGATGTAGCACACGCCGCAGTCGTCCGTTGTGGCATTGCCGAAGCAGACACCGCGGCAGTCCTTGTCGGCGTTAGGCGCGACGCCCGTGGAGCCTTCGACGCACTTGCCGCAGTCGTCCTCGTAAGCCGAACCGCCGCACACGTTGGCGCAGTCGACGTAGTATCCGGTGCCGTTGTAGTACTCCTCGGGACTGGTGCAGACGCCGCACGGGTTGTGCTGGGCCGTGCCGTTGCACACGCCCTTGCAATCGCGCACCTGGCTCGGGTCCACGCCCGACGAACCACCGACGCACACGTCACAATCCAAGTAGGCGCTGCCGCGGCACAGGTTGGTGCAGTCGATGAGGGCAGGATCGCAGCAGGTGCCCTGTCTGTCTTCCGCCAGACCACCGGAGCAGGCACGTTCCGCCACGGTGGCCGTCGAGTCACGCTTGGCGTTCGAGGGAGCGCCGCAGGGAGTGTTGGGCGGCACGGCACAGATGCCTTCGCACGTCCTGGTCTGCGCATCGTCGAGTCCTGTCGAGCCGCCGATGCAGCGGAAGCACTCGTTGATCCTGGCCGATCCACCGCACACTCCGGTACAGTCTACCTTGGCCGTGCCACCGCACACGCCGAAGCAGTCGCGCTGGACGGTGCCACCGCAGGTGCCCGTGCAGTCCATGCCATACGAGGCATCCAGGCCCGAGTCGCCGCCCACGCAGAAGCCGCACTTGTTGGTGATCATAGGACCGCCGCACACGCCCGCGCAATCGGCCAGGTAGGCGTGTGTCGACTGCGAAGCACCGCACACGCCGCAGTATTCGGGCGTCGTTCCGTTGCATACGCCGGTGCAGTCCTTGGCGAAGCCCTCAGCCAGGCCTGTGGAACCGCCCACGCAGAAGCCGCACTCGTCGATCTTGGCCGTGCCGTTGCACACGCCGGCGCAGTCCTTGGCCTTGTCAGGGTCGTAGCTGTCCACCAGCGGATCGTAGCACACGCCGCACACGTCGCGCACCGCGCTACCGTAGGGCGTGCCCTTGCAGTCCAGGCAGGACTTGCCGTCGCCACCACAGACGCCACATGGGTCCATGACCAGGTCCGAAGGATCGACGATGATGGCCCCATGAAGGACCGGATTGTTCGAATCGTGCCACACGTAAATGCCCGGAGTGAAGAACCGGTGCGGCGTGCTGGCCGCGCCAGGACCCATCACCGACGGGTCGCCCAAGCTGGCCTTGGTAAAGTCGGCAAAGTCGTAGAGAGCCCAGCCGCGCGCCGGACCGAAGCCGGAGAACAGGGCGTACCCCCCGGCGCCCGCCAGGGAAGCCGCTACGCCGACGCCGCCGGTGCCCATGCCGGACTCTCCCATCGAGCCCCCGTCCTCCTCCTCTTCTTTCTTTTCTCCTTCGGGCCCTGGCTTTTTACCCTCCTCGGCAGGCTTCTCCTCAGTCTTGCCTTTGTCCTCGGCGGGCGGGGCCGCAGGCTTGGCCGGCTCCTTGGCTCCTTCTTCGGCACGGCGCGACCTGCTGGAAATGGGGCACAGACAGCGCGCCTTGCTCAGGTACGCGTATTCCTCATCCGTCGACAGAGCGTCCAGCTCGTGCGATCGGACGTCGTAGAAGGAGCGCGTCGCTGCTGCGTCACGTTTACGCAGGCCCACCGCGGCCTGTCGGTCAGCGTCAGGGTTGCTGATCGCACTGCCGTTGTACATCGGTGCGATTTGACCGTTCTTCTGTTGATTCTGGTGCTGCAGGATGGACAGAGCGAGCGATCGCAGCGAGAAGATAGGCTTCCCGTGCGACTTGCCAACGGTCGGCACCTTGGCTCGGATGTTCTCACGAAGCTGGCGGACAAGGTCGTGTTGGTAGAGCCCCTTATCCGCGTGATCGCTGCGGCGGCGCCTGGTACGCATTTCTCGCGGGTCAACCTCCTCTTCAGGAGCGCAGCAGATACCGTCCATGAAGAACGCCTCCTCTTGCTCCTCCATCTCCTCCTCATCCTCCTCCGCTTCCGCGGAAGAGTAAAACTGGCGGGAGTATTCGGCGTAGTAGGGATCGTCATAGTCGGCACGTCCGTTGTGTTGCCTCTCCTCATAGGTATCGCGGATGCTGCGGATCCGCTGCTCGGGCACCTGAATGGTGGGGTGCGACACGCGATAGCCGGGGAAGCGGGACAGGCCAAAGAAGTCCTCGTCGTGGTGGTCGACGTCGGCAACGTTGGACACGCTGCGACGCAGGTACTTGGACATCGAGTCGGGCACAGGGGTCGGAACTGCCGGCGCGGGTTGGTTGATCTCGACGTGGTCTTTGGTGGTGGTGATGGACAGGTACTGCTTCACGTAGGCGTCCACGGTAGCATCGTCCAAGGTCATGGGCGGCACGGCGCCCTGAACCAGGAAGCCATCTTGCCTGAGGGCGCCCAGTTCGAAAGTTGGGGCGCCGGCGTAATCGAAGACGCCACCGGTGATCTTGACGTTCCAGTCGAGCATGTTCTCCCACACGACCATATCGCCCACCTTGATGCGCTTGTTCATCACGATCGAGGGGTCATCGGTGAGCTTGATGTGGTGTGTGGTGGCCTGGCTGGGCTTGCGCACGCAGCAGGTCGACCCGTCGCCACCGCACTTGCCACAGGCGTCCAGGGTCTTCATCGACAGCGGCACTCCGTCGCAGCCGGCGCACGCTGTGTTGTCGCCACCGCAGATGCCGCACAGATCCACCGTGCCGAAGCAGTCCACGTTGATCTTCTGGGCCACATGCGCGACGATGTTGTCCGGCGTGATGTCGAAGCCCGAGTGCAGGATCACGGCGTGCAGCTCCTGCTCGCCGTACAAGGCCGGGTTGCGCGTGTCCCAGTAGGCCGAGAGCGTATAGCGCGTGGTGCGGGTGACGGAACCGCGCACGCGGGGCACATTGATGGTCGTGATGAGCCGGCCGGAACCGCCCACCGCGCCATGCCACAGCTGCACCAGCACGTTCTGGCGGGTGAAGGTGTCGCCCAAGATGGTCATGGACACGTCGTAGCCTTTGGTGAACTTGTTGCCCAAACCGCCCTTGACCGGTTTGACGATCAGGCGGCGCTCCAGATCCAAGGACTGCAGCGAGTAGCCGTCCTCGCGGAGGTTGTGGAAGAGCAGGTTGTAGGCGTGGTTGTTGTCCTCGTGCACCTCCTCAATGTCGTTGCGGTCGTCGATCGTCGCGTGAATGTTGTTCGTGCCGTCGTACTTGAAGAGGAACGACACTTGGCGCTGGCCCTGAGCCGGGATGATGTTGATGCGCGTCGCACCGATGAGGGTACGGCCGGGGAACAGGCAGCTGAGGTCCAGGCAGTTGTCGGGGCTGCCCCGCCACAGCGTGATGGGCACGTCGGCGGCCTGCACGAGGGCCTTGTTGCGCACGGTCACCGTGACTTGCACCACCTCGCCCAGCTTGGGGAAGGGTGGCGTGGACATGATCTCCTTGCTCAGCATCGTGCGGTCCCTCTTGAACGTGGTCCACCACCAGGGCATGTTGAACGTCGGGTCGGGCTTGTTGTAGGTGCGCTGCCACCACGACGAGACGCCCGGATAGAAGCCCGGCTCCACCGAGTAGTCCACCTTGAGGTACTCATAGGAGCCCACTCTCACCATGTACACGAACGGCTGCACCTTGTAGGCGTGCTGCGGCGAGATAGACTCCAGGTAGCAATGCACCGACGCGTCGCGGTTGATGGAAGCCGAGCGAACGGACCCGTCCACTTCTTCGTCCACGCTTTCCGTGCGGCCCTCGTAGCCCGTCATCACGCTAATGCCAAGCGGCAGCTTGGTCTCAGAACCGACGCCGAAAGGCGATGCCATCATCTGGAAGAGAGAAAATAAACCAGCGAGCGCGCGCCGTGTGTGTGTGTGTGTCAGCTCTGCAAGAAATGCTTGCACACAGGACGTGTCGGCTGAAGGTTGTAGATAGTTTGGGGGAGGAGGGGTCACACATACCATGTACTCAACGCCAACTTGGATGCCGGCGCTTCCGCCCCTGCCAAAGCCGTTTGAGGTGTGGTTGAGGCTCACCTTGTTTTGGGCCTTGCCCGCCTGCTGGTCCACCCACTGTTCGTGGGCGTTGGGACCAAGGGTCACCTTCTCGCCTACCATGATGCGGTTGACTGGGTTGAAGTCGCTCGGGGCGCGCGAGGAGTAGGTGAGGATGTTGAAAGGCTCGTGGTCTGGTATGTACCACCACAGCTCGCGTCCGTCGGCCTTTTGCACGCAGGCCTCGCCGCAGCTGGAAGACAGCACGATGTCAAGCGAACCCACTTGATTGCCGTTCTGGTCGACGACGGGGTACTTCCACACGTCCTTGTCGGTCGAGATATACACCACGCTGTCATCGCCGCCGGCGACGACGTCGCGCGAGAAGGCGATCTGCTCGATGGTGGAGAACCCGTTGTTCTCCGCATTGGAGGTGAATTCCTGCCAGGCGAGGTCCATCCTGCCGAAGACGATCGCCAACTTGGCGTCGAGCTGGAAGCTGTGCATCGACGTCTTGGCCGAGGCGATCTCGCGGTTGATGTCAAAGGACGACACCACGCCCTCAATGTTGGACAGCTCAGCGAAGGATCCCGCGCCGTGGAAGGTGCCCGGGTTGACGATGATCTCCTCGCCGTCGGCGGTGATGTCGTAGTGGGTCGGCGGCGCGTTGAGCACGGCCACGAGCTCAGGCACCCCCTCGTAGCGGATCGTGCTCGGCTCGCCTACGCGGAAGCCCAGGCCATAGAGATTGCCCACGGCTAGTGCCATGTTGTTGACTGTCATCACCTCGGACTGCTCGTTCTGCTGATAGTGCGGCCCGGCGTAGCAATGGCGTCCGTTGATCGTGAACGGGTTGTCCGGATTGGGCTGCGCAGTGAGGGACAGCACCATGACCTTGCGGACGGAAGTGTGCGTGGTCGATGTGTACTCGGCGGCAAAGATCAGTTCGTTGGCGTAGCTGTCGTCAATGTTGCCGATGGCGATCTTGGTCTCCGGGCTCCTCGTCGGTGCCCCCGTGCCGCCGGCTCCCAGCGCAATGGTGTAGGTCACCCTGCCGAACATCTCCATGCAGTCGAGCCGCCTGCACTTGGCGCCCGTCCCAGGAGAATCGATGCGCGTGATGTGAGCCACGCCGCCGGTGGCATAGGACACAACGATCTCGGCATCGCCGTCGTCGTCCAGGTCACCCGACACCATCTGCAGGTTGGCGCGCTGTGCGTACGAGGGGTCCGTGCCCCAGAGGTCGGGCACATTTACCCGCGACGAGGGATTGACGGAGATGACCTTGGTCTGCTTCATTGGGAAACCCTCCTCGAGCTCGTCTATGGTGTACAGATAGACCTGGACGTCGGTGCTGTCGATGATGCCCAGCGCCATCTCGCACGAACCGGAGCCGTCGTAGTTGGCCAGGTTGATCGACACGGCGTGCGGCTTCCTGAGCGACCTCAGCTTCGTGGCCGTTGGCGAAACCGGCTCGAGGCCCTGCGCCTCATTGCGCTGGTAGAGACTCCACGCCACGGTGCCACTGTCGACGATCCACGCTGCTGCCAGCGTATCAAGGCCAAACATGCCGATGTCGCCCGCGGCCAGGGAGAAAGAGAATCCCTGCGAGTCGATCCGCCTCCCGTTGGCCATCACCGGGAATCTGGGGCTGCCGGGCACGGTCAGCTCCTTGGCGCCGTCGAAGAGGTTCCTTATGATGGCGGTCTTGTCGAAGCATCCGCAGGCCTGCAGATTGGTTCGACTGGACTTGGCCAGCGCATTCCAGGTCTCCGCGTTGTCGATGTCGAGGTCCCACAGGATCAGACGCAGATTGCCCGTGACGCCGTCGACGAAACCGAACACCAGCTCGGGATAGCCGTCGCTGTCAAAGTCGCCAGTTTGCATGACGATCTGGCCTGCGCCGAGAGTTACCCTCGTGCCGCCAATGGTGAGGTCCTTGTAGATCTCAGTGCGGGGTTTGCCGGCTTCGATGAACGTGAAGGCAACGTGCATGCTGCCGCCCTCGTAGCCGTACAGCATGATCGTCTCCTCCTTCCAGTCGTTGTCAAAATCGGCAGTGACGCTCGTCATCACCATCTTGGCCTCAACGGGTGGATTATCCTTGGTAACGAACGCCGAATTGGTGTCCTCGCACACGGCCTTCACCATGAGCGCCTTCTTGGGTCGCACGCTACTGTACGTGCACGTCACCGGCTGATCGTCTCGGCGCGGCCTGAACAGCGGCTCGGCGACGTGGCGCACGTGGGTCGATTTGTAGTAGTGGTCCTCTGTACCAGGATACGACCAGGGCAGACGGCGTTCGAGCGCGTTCGGGTCGCGCTTCTTCTTCCCGCCACGCTTGGTCTGACTCGCTGCGGCGTCGTCGTCAACAACCAGGGACGCATCGTCGGGGCAGGGCGGCAGCTCGCCCGGACAGAGGAAGGGCTCGCCCAACTCCTCGGCAAACTGGGTGTCGAGGGCGAGCAGCTCGCACGACGTGTGGCCCACACACACGGACTCCACGCGCGCTTTGACAATGGTGGTGTTGGCCTCGCATCCGTCCATCACCATCACGTTGTTCTCCTCACACGAGCCTTCGAGCTTGCCGAATCGTGCCCACTGGATCTGCGTGATCACGCCGCCCTGCGGGCACTCCAGGCGCAGCTTGTCGTCGAGATTGGCAGCGCGCGCGTAGTGCCGTCCGCCGCCATCACCGCACACGGTGTTGTCAACGACCGAGCTCTTGAGACAGAACTCGGACTGAGCGTCGATGAACCAGGTCTTGATGTGTCCGCGGTCTTTAGGCCCTTTGGCCTCAAGGGTCCAGTCAGCGAGCGCCGGCAGAGACTTGAAGGTCTCCAGCCCCGGCACCGTTTGCATGGTGTACTCGAGCACCACCGGCGACGGGATGTCAGTGCCGAGAGGCGCCGATAGGGTGGTGGCCTCCTTGAGGACTATGCTTATCGTGCTGTTCTTGGCCCTGGGACTGGTGCTGGCCAGACCCGTGCGCGTCAGGACAAGGCCCACGCTGTCCGGGTTGCGGTGCAACAGTTCCACGGTCACCTTGAGCGAGGTGATGCAGTCGCCGTCGCTGAAGCCGAACCCGATGAGCTTGAAATTGCCCGGCACGTTGCCGGTTGCCGACCACGGTACCATGGTGGTGGCGAGGGCTCCCGCCTGCAGCACGTCGGTGTGAGCGTCGCAGAAATACGCATCGTTGGTGCCCTGACTGCGCATCACGTGCACCGAGCCGAGCGAAGCCTGCGAGAGGGCAGTCTCGAAGCCGAGGCTGATGGTCTGTCGCTGCGTGAACCATCCGCCTTTCCAACGCTGGAACAGCGGACCGAGCACGTTGGCCCGATCGCGTCGGCCCGTGTTGGGACTGACCAGCTGGGCCAGGCCCTTGTCAAACATGGGAATAAGGCTGCGGTCCTTGAGCGTATCCGCCCAAGCTATGCTCGACTCCACATCCTTGCCCAGAGGAAGCGTGGCTTCGCCCAAGCCCTTGACGTCGAAATCGAGCACTCCGTCGTTGATTTTGATCAGGCGAAGGGTCGCCGGGTCTGTCACGAACACATCGGCCTTGTATTGGCCAGCGAAGTCGAACGAGACGGTGATCTCATAGTAGCCACAGGTCGGGTCATCGGGATTGGCGCGACACTTGCTGTAGCGGAAGGCCTTGGTATCTCCTCCTTTTATGCCGAACTGAGGGTATTCCGATTAATTAATGTGTGGGGCCAAGACATCCAAGCTTGCCACCTTTAGAAACTGTCCAGGACACACGTACCCGAGGATCTGCCGAGGGTCCCTCATACCAGCTGATGAAGAAAAGATCCGAGTCTTCGCCACCCACGCGGTTGTTGGCCCCATCATCGGCGATGGACACTTGGATCGACTGGTCGCGAAAGACGCGTGCCTCGCCATCGATCTGGTTTTCCACCGCCTTGGCAGAGGAGCTCTCCGCGTCGAACGGGCCATAGATAATGAATTGAGGCTTTCTCTGAGAGACCAGCTCTTGGCCGTTGGCGTCGCGCTTCCAGATTACGGTGACCTGCGTGCGGCGCTTGTCGGTTGTAGGCTTGGGGACCGTGTTCGGAGGGATGCGGCACACGCCCTGGATCTGGAGCGAGTCGGCCTGCAAAATTCTTTCACCGTTATAGGGAGCCAAGGGGCCACTCCACACAACGGTTCGCTCTTTCACGACGGCGTTGCCTTCAATCTGGTCTTCGGGTCCGACCCAGCTCAGCTCGCACACGACTCCCGTAACTGATGAATCGCCTTGGGGGAAAACGCGTCCTGACACGCCGATAATGATTTCCTTGGTGAAGTCGCCGCCAATGGGTGCCACGCCCTCGATCACGGGCTCATTATTCGGATACTCTGCGACAGGTGGGAGAGTGAAGCGTAGCACGATAGGCACCGGGTTCCTATAAGCAAACTGCAAGGGAGGGAGGGGGAGAGGGGGAGATAAAACAAGTGCGAGCTGTAGGCCGAACGTACTAGACTGGCAATAGCTTCCATAGTACAGGTAGCTAGAGCATACGCATTCCACAGCGCCTTTGTCCTGCGACCACCAGCAGGTACCGTTGTTCATGCAGTCCGGATTGCACTTGGGGAAACTGACCGTCGCCTGGCGCGATACGCCGTACGTCGTCTGAATCTGTACTTGCATGTTCATGTTGCTTAATCGCTCGGACGGGGGCCGACTGAGCCGACAAGAAATGTAGTTGCCATCTGCCGCAACAATAAATCACACACACACACACACACACACATACAAAAGTTGGGTTCACTCTTAAGAAAATGCTGATGAAGGCCTTGCACATACTTGGGTCAATGGATATGGTGTTAGACACGCAGTTGGTGTCCACACCAAAGATCTGGACAACGGGAGCTTCTTGTGGGTCGGGATTGAGTTCCTTGCCCAGGATGGTCAGCATCGGTTCCGAGTTGCTTATGCTGAGCGAAGTAGACGTAATGCGTGGCGACCCAGGCTGCCGTTCCGCACGCACCCATCACATACACACACACACACACACACACAGATGAAGTGCAGGTAAGCATTGGGAGGAGCAGTTGTAGCGGAATGTAAGAACGTCTCAGCGCGCGAGGAGGGTTGCTCTTTGGTGAGATGTCGGAGATTGGGAAGGGTACAGTACCATGTCCGAAGAGGGCCGCTTGTAGATTTTGCCCTCAGCCCACGCCCCGCACTTGCCACCGTCTACCTTAGGATCAAGAGACCAGCTGAGCTCTTGACCTTCTCCAAGCGTATCAACTTGGTAGGTCTTTGTTTGTTCTGCATGGTGATCAGCCTCGTCGCCCGACTCATAGCGGCATCGATCACCACCGGCATCCTTTTCAAAGACTTCAAAGGAGAGACTTATGGAAGACTTAGTTGTTGAGACGTCCCATTCCCAATTCGGCCACGCATCCCAGGAGTCTGCGCCGTTCTTGAAATGATAGCACTTGGGTTGATGTCCGGAGAGTTGCACTATAAAGGACCACTCCTCATCTTCAAGGCCGTCGAAACTGCAGGCGCCGGGTGAGTTAACGGACGACGGGAAAAAATTGAAAAAAAAAATATAAATATAAATAAAAAAAGACATTATCGTACTCATTGCAGTCGCCACTGATGGCCAATTTCTCCCACTTGACGGTGTACTCCGCCGCCAGCGCTACGGGCAGAAGAACTGCCAAGGCAAGCAAGAGGAAGCCTGAATTACTCTTGGGCCTGGTCATGGCGCCAAGACGCACTGTGTGCTGTGTTGTCTGGGTTTGGGCGCAGCCAGTGCCAAGGGTTTACTTTTATAACAAGAGCCAGTTGCTGGGTGATGCAGCACCTAGTATCCCAAAGGGTGTTCAGGGGGTGGGTCCAACGCGTTAAGGTCGCATTGCTTAAGGTTGAAGGCCGCAACTTCGGAATTTTAAACGATTGTCCGAGCTAGTACCCTAGCTCGTACCACCAACCGGTTACCGGTACAAACAACGTTGGGTACCTGTTCCTATTGTACGTTTAATATTTGAATTTCGGAGTTAGCTTGGTCTAGGCAGACCTCCAGGGTTAACAGAACAGGTTGCGCAAAATGACTCCGTGATCAGCACAAAGGGAGTGAACAAGCACTCCTGTTTCGGCACAGCCGGCAGCCTGGGCTTCTGCCCACCGGGTATCTCGTTCTGCCCCATAGTGTGGGCACTCGCAGAGGACGTGCCAATCATCTTGTTCTATGCCCAGGCGGGGGACGTAGCGTCTGGGTAGAGGTCGGGGTGTCTAGTGAAAGTGGGTAGTGTACGTGTTTGCACTTTGGCAGCAAAGAGGGCGACACCATATTGGAAGATAAACGTGATAGACTGTTAGAGCAGGGTAGACGAGTGTGCCAACGCTAAAGGGTGTTTATTGTGTGGTTCTTGTGTGAAGATGAAAAATAAAGAAAACAACTTCGTTCTATGTATAAAAGCGTTCTACTCGTCTAGACTGGCAAGTTTGCGATCATGGAAGATGTCCATGATAGGTCGGAATGTTAGCATTCTTTCTTAATGTCAAAACATGTCCTTCAAGTTGAAGACGTAGATGGTATGACTGAGATCCTGGATGCGAGGCGAAGGTTGGTTAACTGGGGGCAAGCGAGGGAGTCTGGAGAAATAGACAAGCCTTGCTAGCCCCCCACCCTTTGTCCTGAAAGCAAGGCCAGCCAGCGACTGCAGTGCCCTACCCACAACACCAATGCATCATACAAGCACCATGTTAGACCAGATCCGCGTCAACTGCAATGAACCAACCAAAAGGGGCAGAGCTAAGAGGAGAGACCAAACAACAAAGACCAAGGAAGGAGAAGTACTCATCTGGACAGACAGATCAAAGGTAAGAGACAAGGCGGGGTACAGAGTATATTTTGGATGCAACAACCCCCTGAATATCTTTGTACACACTCTGGGAGAACAAACGTCAGACAACTTCGAGTTGTTTTGTAGACTTGGTCATCCTGGATGATGATCTGTTTGAGGAGGGCCAGCTGTTGAGCTGTCTTCCCCCTTTTTGCTTAAGCATCACCCTCAATCGCTCAGATAATCCACTCAAATTCTAGATCTTGCAAGAATTTCCTTGTTTGAACAGGGTCAAATTGCTGAGACAGACTTTGATAAGTCCTGAGCAATCAGCTCTTGGGACATTGCATCTCCATTCAAGTGTACTTTCCCAGCATGATGCTAGACTGGCAAGGGGAAGAATTCCTGGATCTTTGTGATCCATCTTGCAATCTTCCCTGTTAGGTTCTTGCAAGGAGTTGATGAGAGTTTTCTGCCATATATGTATCAAATGTGTTTTCAGTACATGGTTGGTGAAGCACTTGAAGGTGACCAATAGATTAGCTAAGGGATCCTTAAAACCAATTTATGCCATTGCTAAAAAGCTAGGATCAGGCTAAAGGCAGGCGCCCCTTTTTTAAAGGGCACATGCCCCTTTTGGAAAATTCAAGAACTTTGAATGGAATGATTAGGCAGTAAGCATTAGACAAAGTGTGCTTACGGAATCAAGGTCAGAGAAGATCAAGGTCAAAGCTAATTGGAAGAAATACAAGGTGGACCTTTCCACAAGGGTACAAGTGAAAGATGGGAAATTTCTGAAAAAATCTCATTGATATAGAGTTGATGTAACTTCATATTGATAAGGCTAAATATGAAATAATATGTTAAAATAAATATTCCAGTTTACATTAAATACAATCATCTGTATTTGGCCTATACCAGGTTATATGCTTACATTTTGGTATTGACAGCAAGATTGTTTAACTATGATGATTTTACAACCAAGAGTATTCTTTTACTAGGAATCAATCACTGCTCAACATGTTCTCAAGGGACAATAGGAAGTTATTGGTGCCAGCTTAAGTAGACTTTAGATTGAAGTGCCCAAATTGTATAATGACAAAGCCTTAGCGAAAACAACTCACTGGAGGAGGACTTGAAATGAAAGACAAAATGCAACAAGTGAGACCTGCTGTGATGAACCTGAAGTTAGATGAACTTGAAAACAAGTATCAAGGCAAAAATGCTGTTAGAGCATAAAGTAAGGGAGTTTGCTAGTAGGCCAAGGTTTTAAGAAAAAAAAGTAATTTATTATAAGCAAATATGCCCTTTCATGTCTCTAGCCATTATTTTAATAGCAATCAGAGTTTGACTTTTCCAAATCCTAACTCAAATCTTGCTTAGAAGAGTCCATTGAAAAGCCTAACCCTAACCTTCTAAAACCTCAAAGTGATGATGCGTTCAGGCACCATGTTGGGAGGTGCATTTTTTCTAACATGCTAAGCTGTTTTTCATGACACCTTAATACCCTCAAACCCTAACCCCTAACCTTACAGCTATCTTCTTTTATGGTGACTTTTTATCTATTTCTGTTTTTCTAAAGTCTTTGTATGTGCTTGAGGCTTTTTAGTTCCACTGTAGTTAGCCCCTTCATGCTCAAATGGCCACTATTACCACATTCTGTTCAGTGGCCATAGCATAGAGCCAGCAAGAGTTAAAAAAAATTTATTCTTGCTAGTTGCTTTGCAATTGCCTTTGATCAGCCTAATAAGTTGGTAACAAGTTTACCAAGCTACTAACCACCTTTTCCTTGAATCCTTAGCAAACTAAGGTCATTTTATTTATCTTATAGCCATGTTTTCTTCAAAGTACTTGTTGTTATCTTCTTACATATAAACTAATGTCTTTCATTTTTAACTGTCTGAAAGTTCATTAAGCAACAGTACCAGCACTAAATCCAAGGAAAGTTTTGACAGCAATCCTACAAGGAAATGGTTCTATCAAATCATCCATGATAATAAAAAAGATGAATTCAGATAGTGATCATGATAACCTGAGAAGAGATAAAAAAAAGGAAGCCAAAGCCATTGGCACTTTTTTTTGACAATAGCATTTGAAAAATCTGAGTTTTTACATGGTTTTGATAATTCTAACTTTATATATTCAAAATAAATCTCCTCATTCTCTTTCAAATTTATCTGTTTTCTCATTTCAGAATGCAGATTCATGAGCTGCTGATGTTATCTTAGATGAACATTGATGTGATCCTAGCACACAATTATTTTCTGAAAGCTTGGGGTTTATTGTGTTTGCCAAGACGCAAATCCTTCAAACACCTTCCTTGCAATGTGCTGAAACTGCACAAGCTCCTCCAACAAATAAAAGCTCTTCTTGATCGTATGTGCTCGTCTCCACTCTCCTTGGTGGATGTCGTCATTGACCCACTCGCTGACATGGTCCATGGTGACGTCCAGCAAGCGGTCAAAGGCCTCTTGACTATCAAACCATTGTCCGTATGTGCGAAGAAAAGCTTTCATCGCTGCAGCATCGTTTTCGTACTCGTTGTCAGATCGAGCGATGAAGGACCGACAGGTATTCATGAAGTTGCGCAGGCTCGACATGGGCTCGACGGCGTGGAGGCCTTGGAACATCACAAACGAAAAGTCCACAATGGCCAAATGGCGGCGAGATGAGGTGCCCCAGTTGTCGGTGTTTTCTGGGATGTCGCCAAACCCGAAGCAGCACACCAAGAGGAGAAGGAACATGACATCCTCCATAGCTAGAAGAGAGTAACAGTCACTTTCCTGGCTGGCCATGCGAAATTCTTCCACCGCACGCGTCGCTATAACGTGCTCAAACACATCCTTCTCTCCAAGACGATAGGCCAGCGCGAAGAATTGCCGAGGGCCACACCCAAGCTCAGCAAGCAAGTGGTACACGTAAAGTGTGCGCAGACAAAAACGTTGCTGTTTAACGTAGTAACGCAGGTCTTCTCTTGCTACAAACACGTTGCCAGCGTGTCGTCCGACTTTTTTCGGTTCCACCGTCCAGTGGACGTTTTCTGGGTGCAGTTGCTTTAATCTTTCCAGCACGAGGTTTTGGACTTCAGTTGACAGAGACATGGCGAAACAAGTGTAAAGAAAGGAAGCGGTCGGTGCTTTGACATTTTTCCCTCGACGTTTTCT
>CDFF01069494.1:0-16877 GCA_000826265.1 Acanthamoeba culbertsoni
TACGTCATCAAGACGATAAAGAAAAAAAAGAAAGAAAGAAAGATCACCAGCAGAGTGGCTCTGGGTAAGAAGGGCTGCAGCATCCAAAACACGGGCCGAAGATCAGTGCGGGAAGATCCTCATAGGCCTGCCGAAAGAGTGCAACCAGAAGCAGACGTCAGTGGGCCGTAGTTCTTGTGCACTTTCCATCCAATCGATTTGCTTCACAAGTTCGGTTCCAAGTTTCTTAACATTAATACTGTGAACTGAACAGCAGGTCAGGATGGCTGCACAAGATGAAGGATTAGGGAGCATTGCTACAAGCTCTCCAAGTCTTAGAAGTAGGCGGAGACAAGTTGCAGATGACTACGGCGACACCAAACGAGTATCTGCAACAACGTTAAATGAAGGAGATACCTCAAAAGGCAAAGAGGTTTCTTCCTCTCTTTCTAGCACGGACGTACCAGGACTTGGGAAGACACACGCGGCAGGGAGCCCCTCAGCACAGGACAGCAGAAGCCCATGCAAGAACCGATTCGAGCCAAGGCCATCGTACCTTGACCCCTCGGTGTCGCAGTCGGTGTTGCAGAGATCCGAGTTTCGAGGCTTCTTCAACCTTCTTGCCATGATGGCCACCTTCTACGTCTTCGCCACGAATGTCACCTTTTTCATGCGTCACGGCACTCTCGTCGGCCTTCAGTCCCTGGTAAGGCTTTTGCCGCTCGATATGTTCCCCGCATGGTTTGCTCTCGGGGCATCGTCCTTCTCGGCCTTCGCGCTTGAATGGGTGTGGGTCAGGTGGACGGCCCGCCGAGCTCGCCTTGGCTTAAAGACGCCTCCCCCGCTTTGGGTGAGACTCGTGGCGCAACACTCCTTCCAGACCATCATCTTCCTCTCGACTCTCTATCTTCTCGTCTTTGGCAAAGAGTGGCCCGTCGTACCCATGGGCACTTTCCTTCTCCACATGATAGTGTTGGTTATGAAGATGCACTCCTACCTCGTCACCAACGCCGAGTTCGCAGCTACGGCCTACGCAACTCTTCAGGAGAAAGAGGATCTGAGGTCGAAGGTTGGAATGGCGGCTACCTTCTTCTCGGTTATTACCGCATGACTCTCATGGCGCGCAAGGTGATTGATTATCATATATATATATATTTTTCAGCAACGCACGCAAGGGAAGTCGAAAGACGAAGAGCACCCCGACGCCGCAGCAGCAGCAGCAGTAGCGACAGTGTCATACCCAGACAATGTCACTGTCTGGAACTACTTTTACTTCCTTTGTGTGCCAACCCTTGTCTACGAACTCAACTACCCCCGAACCGAGAGCATTAGGTTTTTAACCCGAAGGATCTATCTTTTCATTGGGGGACGGACAGGACACACAGTGATAGAATTCATATCTTAACCCGTTATGTGTGTGTGTGTGTCATCATACCACAGGTGGGGCTATGTTGCAGAAAAGTGTGTGCTGGCGGTGGGCGTTTTTTCTGTTCTTCACATCGTAATCGACCAGCATATTACCCCAGTACTTCTACGGTACTCATCCCCCCCTCCCTTCACCATAGATCCTCAAGAGAGATTGATGGAGGCCTTTCTTAGGGCGCCAATTTTATCGCCGATCGAGGCTATAGCATCGCTTATCATCCCCGTGTTGTTCTGCCATATCATGATTTTCTACATGATGTTCGACCTCATCCTCAATGGAATCGCGGAAGTGACGCGCTTTGCGGACCGCCATTTCTATGACGATTGGTGGAACAGCACAACCTGGGACGAGGTGCGAGGCGAGATGAACCTGGCCTACAGCGAGAAGGGAAAAGGAGAGAGAGAGAGAGAGAGAGAGAGAGCAGAGAGAGAGAGAGAGCAGAGAGAGGAAGTTCTACTCAAGTATGGCTGCTTAACTTGGCCAAATTTATCAGTACGCTCGTAAATGGAACAGGCCGGTGCATGAATGGTTGCTGCGACATGTATATCTCGAGTCCATCAACACCTACAAGACATCGCGAAGTAGAGCAACCTTCATCACCTTTCTCCTTTCTGCCATCGTACTCGCTCCCCCATCTCAACCACATTTACACCGCGAGTTCTTAACTCGATTGTTAACATGTCTGTGCAGCTGCACGAAACTGTATTTGCGGTGGTATTTAGGATGGTACGCCCTTATTTGTTCCTATTGCAGATGGGTCAGATTCCATTGTTCGTATTGGGCCGAAGACTCAAGAACACGTAAATTCTTTAAATCCCATCACGAGCTTAACTATGATTAAGCTCCATTTAACTGAAATTCTTTTTTTTCTTCCACTGCGCAACCAACAGGAGAGCCGGAAATTATTTCTTCTGGTTTGGGATGATCCTTGGTGTTCCCCTCCTTGCTACGCTATACTGTCGGGAGTACTACTACGCTTTGTCACTTAAGCATGGAGATGCTTGATGGATTTCTCCAATGAAGGACTAGGGACTTTCGATCTACAGTCACACTTGCCTTGCTTCCTTAAGTTGTGAACACAAACACGAGAGAAATGTGCTTTCATGGGTGCAGCATGGGCAGAGACAGGTAACGAAGCTCTACTTCGGCTCATCAAAATGAAGAGGTTCCAGATTGGAAAGTGTATATATTATAGGGTTGGAAATACAAGTGAATATGAATATGAACACTGCGCGCGTTCAGGTGGAGGTAGAAAGGTACTCAGTCGGTCAGTCACAGGGGGTACATGCCTGATGCCTCAACGGGCAGCTTGGCCGACATTTTGCGGCGCTTGTACACGACACAGACCGTCACGGCAGCAACAGCGATGAGGAGTAGGACGCCAATGATGAACGAGCCAGAGAGGGTCGTGGTGAGCACAATGAGGAGCGTGTGGTCGTCATCGCTGGGTTCCACCTCAGCTTCGTAGACGGAGCAGGAGAAATGGAACTCGACCGTAAACGTGGTATTGATGAGGTTTTTGTTGGAGATCATGCGGTATTGTCCCGGCTTTAGGAATGCAGCCGTGCGGATGGTGGTGCCGCGAGAGAGCAGGATGTCGGGCAGCGGTTGCGGACCACTGAAGGAGACCACGTGGTCCACCGAGTCGCGGTTCTCAAGCACGATGCTGTCGCCAACGGCAAGGGCCTTGCCCTCCCACCAGGTCTTGGCGTAGATGATATGCGGCTCCACGAGACGGACAAGATGCACGCTCGACACCGAGCGGTACTGGTCGGTGTGAAGCTCGATGCGCGTGGTCTCGTCGGGATGGAGAGGGTCATAGTAGTAGGTGCGCTCGAACCAGGTGTGCACGTCGTTGGTCGGCATCACCGCACAGCAGTGCTCGTATTCGGCCTTCTGCTGCTTCATGCTCGCGGTGACGCCAGGCAGCAGGAAGCTGCTGGTGGTGTTCGATCCGGAATCGGAATAGACGCAGCGGCCGCACGTGTCGAGATGTTTGGCGTTATAGCTCACCGTGAATTGGAACGCCACGGACGAGCTCTCGACTGTGGTCACACGGTACAGGCCCGGCTCCGAGATGACGATGTTCTGCGTGTTGCCCGGGCGCAGGATGGGGTAGTCCCAGCGGGTCTGGATCTGCTTGACGCGTGCCACATCGGCGGGCACGTCCAGCCGGTACATGATGAGCGTGTACGAGTATCCCGGCTGCAGGTTCGTGATTGCCAGCGTCTCGCCGGTCTCGAGCGTGTGCCGCAGGATGATGGCCTCGAAGTTCTGGATGGTGGCCGTGGTCTGGGCGAATGGCAGGAAGCAGCATGCGGTGTTGTTGCCACCGCACACGCCGCAGAAGTCGCGCGTCTTGTTCGACCAAGGAATGCCGTCGCAGCCGGCGCACTGCGTGTTGTTGCCTCCGCACACGAAGCATTGATCCAGCTGCCCGGGCGGACACGAGCAAGCCGGGTCTGTGACCACGTGCTGGCCGAAGCACTCGCCGGCGCAGTCCATGTCCGCGTTGAACTCGAGCCTGGTGGTGCCCAGTGCGCACACGCCGCAGTCGTCGATCACCGCGGTGCCATTACAGACGCCGGCGCAGTCCATGTGCGAATTGGGGACGTGGCCGTCCCCTGGGATGTAGCACACGCCGCAGTCGTCCGTTGTGGCATTGCCGAAGCAGACACCGCGGCAGTCCTTGTCGGCGTTAGGCGCGACGCCCGTGGAGCCTTCGACGCACTTGCCGCAGTCGTCCTCGTAAGCCGAACCGCCGCACACGTTGGCGCAGTCGACGTAGTATCCGGTGCCGTTGTAGTACTCCTCGGGACTGGTGCAGACGCCGCACGGGTTGTGCTGGGCCGTGCCGTTGCACACGCCCTTGCAATCGCGCACCTGGCTCGGGTCCACGCCCGACGAACCACCGACGCACACGTCACAATCCAAGTAGGCGCTGCCGCGGCACAGGTTGGTGCAGTCGATGAGGGCAGGATCGCAGCAGGTGCCCTGTCTGTCTTCCGCCAGACCACCGGAGCAGGCACGTTCCGCCACGGTGGCCGTCGAGTCACGCTTGGCGTTCGAGGGAGCGCCGCAGGGAGTGTTGGGCGGCACGGCACAGATGCCTTCGCACGTCCTGGTCTGCGCATCGTCGAGTCCTGTCGAGCCGCCGATGCAGCGGAAGCACTCGTTGATCCTGGCCGATCCACCGCACACTCCGGTACAGTCTACCTTGGCCGTGCCACCGCACACGCCGAAGCAGTCGCGCTGGACGGTGCCACCGCAGGTGCCCGTGCAGTCCATGCCATACGAGGCATCCAGGCCCGAGTCGCCGCCCACGCAGAAGCCGCACTTGTTGGTGATCATAGGACCGCCGCACACGCCCGCGCAATCGGCCAGGTAGGCGTGTGTCGACTGCGAAGCACCGCACACGCCGCAGTATTCGGGCGTCGTTCCGTTGCATACGCCGGTGCAGTCCTTGGCGAAGCCCTCAGCCAGGCCTGTGGAACCGCCCACGCAGAAGCCGCACTCGTCGATCTTGGCCGTGCCGTTGCACACGCCGGCGCAGTCCTTGGCCTTGTCAGGGTCGTAGCTGTCCACCAGCGGATCGTAGCACACGCCGCACACGTCGCGCACCGCGCTACCGTAGGGCGTGCCCTTGCAGTCCAGGCAGGACTTGCCGTCGCCACCACAGACGCCACATGGGTCCATGACCAGGTCCGAAGGATCGACGATGATGGCCCCATGAAGGACCGGATTGTTCGAATCGTGCCACACGTAAATGCCCGGAGTGAAGAACCGGTGCGGCGTGCTGGCCGCGCCAGGACCCATCACCGACGGGTCGCCCAAGCTGGCCTTGGTAAAGTCGGCAAAGTCGTAGAGAGCCCAGCCGCGCGCCGGACCGAAGCCGGAGAACAGGGCGTACCCCCCGGCGCCCGCCAGGGAAGCCGCTACGCCGACGCCGCCGGTGCCCATGCCGGACTCTCCCATCGAGCCCCCGTCCTCCTCCTCTTCTTTCTTTTCTCCTTCGGGCCCTGGCTTTTTACCCTCCTCGGCAGGCTTCTCCTCAGTCTTGCCTTTGTCCTCGGCGGGCGGGGCCGCAGGCTTGGCCGGCTCCTTGGCTCCTTCTTCGGCACGGCGCGACCTGCTGGAAATGGGGCACAGACAGCGCGCCTTGCTCAGGTACGCGTATTCCTCATCCGTCGACAGAGCGTCCAGCTCGTGCGATCGGACGTCGTAGAAGGAGCGCGTCGCTGCTGCGTCACGTTTACGCAGGCCCACCGCGGCCTGTCGGTCAGCGTCAGGGTTGCTGATCGCACTGCCGTTGTACATCGGTGCGATTTGACCGTTCTTCTGTTGATTCTGGTGCTGCAGGATGGACAGAGCGAGCGATCGCAGCGAGAAGATAGGCTTCCCGTGCGACTTGCCAACGGTCGGCACCTTGGCTCGGATGTTCTCACGAAGCTGGCGGACAAGGTCGTGTTGGTAGAGCCCCTTATCCGCGTGATCGCTGCGGCGGCGCCTGGTACGCATTTCTCGCGGGTCAACCTCCTCTTCAGGAGCGCAGCAGATACCGTCCATGAAGAACGCCTCCTCTTGCTCCTCCATCTCCTCCTCATCCTCCTCCGCTTCCGCGGAAGAGTAAAACTGGCGGGAGTATTCGGCGTAGTAGGGATCGTCATAGTCGGCACGTCCGTTGTGTTGCCTCTCCTCATAGGTATCGCGGATGCTGCGGATCCGCTGCTCGGGCACCTGAATGGTGGGGTGCGACACGCGATAGCCGGGGAAGCGGGACAGGCCAAAGAAGTCCTCGTCGTGGTGGTCGACGTCGGCAACGTTGGACACGCTGCGACGCAGGTACTTGGACATCGAGTCGGGCACAGGGGTCGGAACTGCCGGCGCGGGTTGGTTGATCTCGACGTGGTCTTTGGTGGTGGTGATGGACAGGTACTGCTTCACGTAGGCGTCCACGGTAGCATCGTCCAAGGTCATGGGCGGCACGGCGCCCTGAACCAGGAAGCCATCTTGCCTGAGGGCGCCCAGTTCGAAAGTTGGGGCGCCGGCGTAATCGAAGACGCCACCGGTGATCTTGACGTTCCAGTCGAGCATGTTCTCCCACACGACCATATCGCCCACCTTGATGCGCTTGTTCATCACGATCGAGGGGTCATCGGTGAGCTTGATGTGGTGTGTGGTGGCCTGGCTGGGCTTGCGCACGCAGCAGGTCGACCCGTCGCCACCGCACTTGCCACAGGCGTCCAGGGTCTTCATCGACAGCGGCACTCCGTCGCAGCCGGCGCACGCTGTGTTGTCGCCACCGCAGATGCCGCACAGATCCACCGTGCCGAAGCAGTCCACGTTGATCTTCTGGGCCACATGCGCGACGATGTTGTCCGGCGTGATGTCGAAGCCCGAGTGCAGGATCACGGCGTGCAGCTCCTGCTCGCCGTACAAGGCCGGGTTGCGCGTGTCCCAGTAGGCCGAGAGCGTATAGCGCGTGGTGCGGGTGACGGAACCGCGCACGCGGGGCACATTGATGGTCGTGATGAGCCGGCCGGAACCGCCCACCGCGCCATGCCACAGCTGCACCAGCACGTTCTGGCGGGTGAAGGTGTCGCCCAAGATGGTCATGGACACGTCGTAGCCTTTGGTGAACTTGTTGCCCAAACCGCCCTTGACCGGTTTGACGATCAGGCGGCGCTCCAGATCCAAGGACTGCAGCGAGTAGCCGTCCTCGCGGAGGTTGTGGAAGAGCAGGTTGTAGGCGTGGTTGTTGTCCTCGTGCACCTCCTCAATGTCGTTGCGGTCGTCGATCGTCGCGTGAATGTTGTTCGTGCCGTCGTACTTGAAGAGGAACGACACTTGGCGCTGGCCCTGAGCCGGGATGATGTTGATGCGCGTCGCACCGATGAGGGTACGGCCGGGGAACAGGCAGCTGAGGTCCAGGCAGTTGTCGGGGCTGCCCCGCCACAGCGTGATGGGCACGTCGGCGGCCTGCACGAGGGCCTTGTTGCGCACGGTCACCGTGACTTGCACCACCTCGCCCAGCTTGGGGAAGGGTGGCGTGGACATGATCTCCTTGCTCAGCATCGTGCGGTCCCTCTTGAACGTGGTCCACCACCAGGGCATGTTGAACGTCGGGTCGGGCTTGTTGTAGGTGCGCTGCCACCACGACGAGACGCCCGGATAGAAGCCCGGCTCCACCGAGTAGTCCACCTTGAGGTACTCATAGGAGCCCACTCTCACCATGTACACGAACGGCTGCACCTTGTAGGCGTGCTGCGGCGAGATAGACTCCAGGTAGCAATGCACCGACGCGTCGCGGTTGATGGAAGCCGAGCGAACGGACCCGTCCACTTCTTCGTCCACGCTTTCCGTGCGGCCCTCGTAGCCCGTCATCACGCTAATGCCAAGCGGCAGCTTGGTCTCAGAACCGACGCCGAAAGGCGATGCCATCATCTGGAAGAGAGAAAATAAACCAGCGAGCGCGCGCCGTGTGTGTGTGTGTGTCAGCTCTGCAAGAAATGCTTGCACACAGGACGTGTCGGCTGAAGGTTGTAGATAGTTTGGGGGAGGAGGGGTCACACATACCATGTACTCAACGCCAACTTGGATGCCGGCGCTTCCGCCCCTGCCAAAGCCGTTTGAGGTGTGGTTGAGGCTCACCTTGTTTTGGGCCTTGCCCGCCTGCTGGTCCACCCACTGTTCGTGGGCGTTGGGACCAAGGGTCACCTTCTCGCCTACCATGATGCGGTTGACTGGGTTGAAGTCGCTCGGGGCGCGCGAGGAGTAGGTGAGGATGTTGAAAGGCTCGTGGTCTGGTATGTACCACCACAGCTCGCGTCCGTCGGCCTTTTGCACGCAGGCCTCGCCGCAGCTGGAAGACAGCACGATGTCAAGCGAACCCACTTGATTGCCGTTCTGGTCGACGACGGGGTACTTCCACACGTCCTTGTCGGTCGAGATATACACCACGCTGTCATCGCCGCCGGCGACGACGTCGCGCGAGAAGGCGATCTGCTCGATGGTGGAGAACCCGTTGTTCTCCGCATTGGAGGTGAATTCCTGCCAGGCGAGGTCCATCCTGCCGAAGACGATCGCCAACTTGGCGTCGAGCTGGAAGCTGTGCATCGACGTCTTGGCCGAGGCGATCTCGCGGTTGATGTCAAAGGACGACACCACGCCCTCAATGTTGGACAGCTCAGCGAAGGATCCCGCGCCGTGGAAGGTGCCCGGGTTGACGATGATCTCCTCGCCGTCGGCGGTGATGTCGTAGTGGGTCGGCGGCGCGTTGAGCACGGCCACGAGCTCAGGCACCCCCTCGTAGCGGATCGTGCTCGGCTCGCCTACGCGGAAGCCCAGGCCATAGAGATTGCCCACGGCTAGTGCCATGTTGTTGACTGTCATCACCTCGGACTGCTCGTTCTGCTGATAGTGCGGCCCGGCGTAGCAATGGCGTCCGTTGATCGTGAACGGGTTGTCCGGATTGGGCTGCGCAGTGAGGGACAGCACCATGACCTTGCGGACGGAAGTGTGCGTGGTCGATGTGTACTCGGCGGCAAAGATCAGTTCGTTGGCGTAGCTGTCGTCAATGTTGCCGATGGCGATCTTGGTCTCCGGGCTCCTCGTCGGTGCCCCCGTGCCGCCGGCTCCCAGCGCAATGGTGTAGGTCACCCTGCCGAACATCTCCATGCAGTCGAGCCGCCTGCACTTGGCGCCCGTCCCAGGAGAATCGATGCGCGTGATGTGAGCCACGCCGCCGGTGGCATAGGACACAACGATCTCGGCATCGCCGTCGTCGTCCAGGTCACCCGACACCATCTGCAGGTTGGCGCGCTGTGCGTACGAGGGGTCCGTGCCCCAGAGGTCGGGCACATTTACCCGCGACGAGGGATTGACGGAGATGACCTTGGTCTGCTTCATTGGGAAACCCTCCTCGAGCTCGTCTATGGTGTACAGATAGACCTGGACGTCGGTGCTGTCGATGATGCCCAGCGCCATCTCGCACGAACCGGAGCCGTCGTAGTTGGCCAGGTTGATCGACACGGCGTGCGGCTTCCTGAGCGACCTCAGCTTCGTGGCCGTTGGCGAAACCGGCTCGAGGCCCTGCGCCTCATTGCGCTGGTAGAGACTCCACGCCACGGTGCCACTGTCGACGATCCACGCTGCTGCCAGCGTATCAAGGCCAAACATGCCGATGTCGCCCGCGGCCAGGGAGAAAGAGAATCCCTGCGAGTCGATCCGCCTCCCGTTGGCCATCACCGGGAATCTGGGGCTGCCGGGCACGGTCAGCTCCTTGGCGCCGTCGAAGAGGTTCCTTATGATGGCGGTCTTGTCGAAGCATCCGCAGGCCTGCAGATTGGTTCGACTGGACTTGGCCAGCGCATTCCAGGTCTCCGCGTTGTCGATGTCGAGGTCCCACAGGATCAGACGCAGATTGCCCGTGACGCCGTCGACGAAACCGAACACCAGCTCGGGATAGCCGTCGCTGTCAAAGTCGCCAGTTTGCATGACGATCTGGCCTGCGCCGAGAGTTACCCTCGTGCCGCCAATGGTGAGGTCCTTGTAGATCTCAGTGCGGGGTTTGCCGGCTTCGATGAACGTGAAGGCAACGTGCATGCTGCCGCCCTCGTAGCCGTACAGCATGATCGTCTCCTCCTTCCAGTCGTTGTCAAAATCGGCAGTGACGCTCGTCATCACCATCTTGGCCTCAACGGGTGGATTATCCTTGGTAACGAACGCCGAATTGGTGTCCTCGCACACGGCCTTCACCATGAGCGCCTTCTTGGGTCGCACGCTACTGTACGTGCACGTCACCGGCTGATCGTCTCGGCGCGGCCTGAACAGCGGCTCGGCGACGTGGCGCACGTGGGTCGATTTGTAGTAGTGGTCCTCTGTACCAGGATACGACCAGGGCAGACGGCGTTCGAGCGCGTTCGGGTCGCGCTTCTTCTTCCCGCCACGCTTGGTCTGACTCGCTGCGGCGTCGTCGTCAACAACCAGGGACGCATCGTCGGGGCAGGGCGGCAGCTCGCCCGGACAGAGGAAGGGCTCGCCCAACTCCTCGGCAAACTGGGTGTCGAGGGCGAGCAGCTCGCACGACGTGTGGCCCACACACACGGACTCCACGCGCGCTTTGACAATGGTGGTGTTGGCCTCGCATCCGTCCATCACCATCACGTTGTTCTCCTCACACGAGCCTTCGAGCTTGCCGAATCGTGCCCACTGGATCTGCGTGATCACGCCGCCCTGCGGGCACTCCAGGCGCAGCTTGTCGTCGAGATTGGCAGCGCGCGCGTAGTGCCGTCCGCCGCCATCACCGCACACGGTGTTGTCAACGACCGAGCTCTTGAGACAGAACTCGGACTGAGCGTCGATGAACCAGGTCTTGATGTGTCCGCGGTCTTTAGGCCCTTTGGCCTCAAGGGTCCAGTCAGCGAGCGCCGGCAGAGACTTGAAGGTCTCCAGCCCCGGCACCGTTTGCATGGTGTACTCGAGCACCACCGGCGACGGGATGTCAGTGCCGAGAGGCGCCGATAGGGTGGTGGCCTCCTTGAGGACTATGCTTATCGTGCTGTTCTTGGCCCTGGGACTGGTGCTGGCCAGACCCGTGCGCGTCAGGACAAGGCCCACGCTGTCCGGGTTGCGGTGCAACAGTTCCACGGTCACCTTGAGCGAGGTGATGCAGTCGCCGTCGCTGAAGCCGAACCCGATGAGCTTGAAATTGCCCGGCACGTTGCCGGTTGCCGACCACGGTACCATGGTGGTGGCGAGGGCTCCCGCCTGCAGCACGTCGGTGTGAGCGTCGCAGAAATACGCATCGTTGGTGCCCTGACTGCGCATCACGTGCACCGAGCCGAGCGAAGCCTGCGAGAGGGCAGTCTCGAAGCCGAGGCTGATGGTCTGTCGCTGCGTGAACCATCCGCCTTTCCAACGCTGGAACAGCGGACCGAGCACGTTGGCCCGATCGCGTCGGCCCGTGTTGGGACTGACCAGCTGGGCCAGGCCCTTGTCAAACATGGGAATAAGGCTGCGGTCCTTGAGCGTATCCGCCCAAGCTATGCTCGACTCCACATCCTTGCCCAGAGGAAGCGTGGCTTCGCCCAAGCCCTTGACGTCGAAATCGAGCACTCCGTCGTTGATTTTGATCAGGCGAAGGGTCGCCGGGTCTGTCACGAACACATCGGCCTTGTATTGGCCAGCGAAGTCGAACGAGACGGTGATCTCATAGTAGCCACAGGTCGGGTCATCGGGATTGGCGCGACACTTGCTGTAGCGGAAGGCCTTGGTATCTCCTCCTTTTATGCCGAACTGAGGGTATTCCGATTAATTAATGTGTGGGGCCAAGACATCCAAGCTTGCCACCTTTAGAAACTGTCCAGGACACACGTACCCGAGGATCTGCCGAGGGTCCCTCATACCAGCTGATGAAGAAAAGATCCGAGTCTTCGCCACCCACGCGGTTGTTGGCCCCATCATCGGCGATGGACACTTGGATCGACTGGTCGCGAAAGACGCGTGCCTCGCCATCGATCTGGTTTTCCACCGCCTTGGCAGAGGAGCTCTCCGCGTCGAACGGGCCATAGATAATGAATTGAGGCTTTCTCTGAGAGACCAGCTCTTGGCCGTTGGCGTCGCGCTTCCAGATTACGGTGACCTGCGTGCGGCGCTTGTCGGTTGTAGGCTTGGGGACCGTGTTCGGAGGGATGCGGCACACGCCCTGGATCTGGAGCGAGTCGGCCTGCAAAATTCTTTCACCGTTATAGGGAGCCAAGGGGCCACTCCACACAACGGTTCGCTCTTTCACGACGGCGTTGCCTTCAATCTGGTCTTCGGGTCCGACCCAGCTCAGCTCGCACACGACTCCCGTAACTGATGAATCGCCTTGGGGGAAAACGCGTCCTGACACGCCGATAATGATTTCCTTGGTGAAGTCGCCGCCAATGGGTGCCACGCCCTCGATCACGGGCTCATTATTCGGATACTCTGCGACAGGTGGGAGAGTGAAGCGTAGCACGATAGGCACCGGGTTCCTATAAGCAAACTGCAAGGGAGGGAGGGGGAGAGGGGGAGATAAAACAAGTGCGAGCTGTAGGCCGAACGTACTAGACTGGCAATAGCTTCCATAGTACAGGTAGCTAGAGCATACGCATTCCACAGCGCCTTTGTCCTGCGACCACCAGCAGGTACCGTTGTTCATGCAGTCCGGATTGCACTTGGGGAAACTGACCGTCGCCTGGCGCGATACGCCGTACGTCGTCTGAATCTGTACTTGCATGTTCATGTTGCTTAATCGCTCGGACGGGGGCCGACTGAGCCGACAAGAAATGTAGTTGCCATCTGCCGCAACAATAAATCACACACACACACACACACACACATACAAAAGTTGGGTTCACTCTTAAGAAAATGCTGATGAAGGCCTTGCACATACTTGGGTCAATGGATATGGTGTTAGACACGCAGTTGGTGTCCACACCAAAGATCTGGACAACGGGAGCTTCTTGTGGGTCGGGATTGAGTTCCTTGCCCAGGATGGTCAGCATCGGTTCCGAGTTGCTTATGCTGAGCGAAGTAGACGTAATGCGTGGCGACCCAGGCTGCCGTTCCGCACGCACCCATCACATACACACACACACACACACACACAGATGAAGTGCAGGTAAGCATTGGGAGGAGCAGTTGTAGCGGAATGTAAGAACGTCTCAGCGCGCGAGGAGGGTTGCTCTTTGGTGAGATGTCGGAGATTGGGAAGGGTACAGTACCATGTCCGAAGAGGGCCGCTTGTAGATTTTGCCCTCAGCCCACGCCCCGCACTTGCCACCGTCTACCTTAGGATCAAGAGACCAGCTGAGCTCTTGACCTTCTCCAAGCGTATCAACTTGGTAGGTCTTTGTTTGTTCTGCATGGTGATCAGCCTCGTCGCCCGACTCATAGCGGCATCGATCACCACCGGCATCCTTTTCAAAGACTTCAAAGGAGAGACTTATGGAAGACTTAGTTGTTGAGACGTCCCATTCCCAATTCGGCCACGCATCCCAGGAGTCTGCGCCGTTCTTGAAATGATAGCACTTGGGTTGATGTCCGGAGAGTTGCACTATAAAGGACCACTCCTCATCTTCAAGGCCGTCGAAACTGCAGGCGCCGGGTGAGTTAACGGACGACGGGAAAAAATTGAAAAAAAAAATATAAATATAAATAAAAAAAGACATTATCGTACTCATTGCAGTCGCCACTGATGGCCAATTTCTCCCACTTGACGGTGTACTCCGCCGCCAGCGCTACGGGCAGAAGAACTGCCAAGGCAAGCAAGAGGAAGCCTGAATTACTCTTGGGCCTGGTCATGGCGCCAAGACGCACTGTGTGCTGTGTTGTCTGGGTTTGGGCGCAGCCAGTGCCAAGGGTTTACTTTTATAACAAGAGCCAGTTGCTGGGTGATGCAGCACCTAGTATCCCAAAGGGTGTTCAGGGGGTGGGTCCAACGCGTTAAGGTCGCATTGCTTAAGGTTGAAGGCCGCAACTTCGGAATTTTAAACGATTGTCCGAGCTAGTACCCTAGCTCGTACCACCAACCGGTTACCGGTACAAACAACGTTGGGTACCTGTTCCTATTGTACGTTTAATATTTGAATTTCGGAGTTAGCTTGGTCTAGGCAGACCTCCAGGGTTAACAGAACAGGTTGCGCAAAATGACTCCGTGATCAGCACAAAGGGAGTGAACAAGCACTCCTGTTTCGGCACAGCCGGCAGCCTGGGCTTCTGCCCACCGGGTATCTCGTTCTGCCCCATAGTGTGGGCACTCGCAGAGGACGTGCCAATCATCTTGTTCTATGCCCAGGCGGGGGACGTAGCGTCTGGGTAGAGGTCGGGGTGTCTAGTGAAAGTGGGTAGTGTACGTGTTTGCACTTTGGCAGCAAAGAGGGCGACACCATATTGGAAGATAAACGTGATAGACTGTTAGAGCAGGGTAGACGAGTGTGCCAACGCTAAAGGGTGTTTATTGTGTGGTTCTTGTGTGAAGATGAAAAATAAAGAAAACAACTTCGTTCTATGTATAAAAGCGTTCTACTCGTCTAGACTGGCAAGTTTGCGATCATGGAAGATGTCCATGATAGGTCGGAATGTTAGCATTCTTTCTTAATGTCAAAACATGTCCTTCAAGTTGAAGACGTAGATGGTATGACTGAGATCCTGGATGCGAGGCGAAGGTTGGTTAACTGGGGGCAAGCGAGGGAGTCTGGAGAAATAGACAAGCCTTGCTAGCCCCCCACCCTTTGTCCTGAAAGCAAGGCCAGCCAGCGACTGCAGTGCCCTACCCACAACACCAATGCATCATACAAGCACCATGTTAGACCAGATCCGCGTCAACTGCAATGAACCAACCAAAAGGGGCAGAGCTAAGAGGAGAGACCAAACAACAAAGACCAAGGAAGGAGAAGTACTCATCTGGACAGACAGATCAAAGGTAAGAGACAAGGCGGGGTACAGAGTATATTTTGGATGCAACAACCCCCTGAATATCTTTGTACACACTCTGGGAGAACAAACGTCAGACAACTTCGAGTTGTTTTGTAGACTTGGTCATCCTGGATGATGATCTGTTTGAGGAGGGCCAGCTGTTGAGCTGTCTTCCCCCTTTTTGCTTAAGCATCACCCTCAATCGCTCAGATAATCCACTCAAATTCTAGATCTTGCAAGAATTTCCTTGTTTGAACAGGGTCAAATTGCTGAGACAGACTTTGATAAGTCCTGAGCAATCAGCTCTTGGGACATTGCATCTCCATTCAAGTGTACTTTCCCAGCATGATGCTAGACTGGCAAGGGGAAGAATTCCTGGATCTTTGTGATCCATCTTGCAATCTTCCCTGTTAGGTTCTTGCAAGGAGTTGATGAGAGTTTTCTGCCATATATGTATCAAATGTGTTTTCAGTACATGGTTGGTGAAGCACTTGAAGGTGACCAATAGATTAGCTAAGGGATCCTTAAAACCAATTTATGCCATTGCTAAAAAGCTAGGATCAGGCTAAAGGCAGGCGCCCCTTTTTTAAAGGGCACATGCCCCTTTTGGAAAATTCAAGAACTTTGAATGGAATGATTAGGCAGTAAGCATTAGACAAAGTGTGCTTACGGAATCAAGGTCAGAGAAGATCAAGGTCAAAGCTAATTGGAAGAAATACAAGGTGGACCTTTCCACAAGGGTACAAGTGAAAGATGGGAAATTTCTGAAAAAATCTCATTGATATAGAGTTGATGTAACTTCATATTGATAAGGCTAAATATGAAATAATATGTTAAAATAAATATTCCAGTTTACATTAAATACAATCATCTGTATTTGGCCTATACCAGGTTATATGCTTACATTTTGGTATTGACAGCAAGATTGTTTAACTATGATGATTTTACAACCAAGAGTATTCTTTTACTAGGAATCAATCACTGCTCAACATGTTCTCAAGGGACAATAGGAAGTTATTGGTGCCAGCTTAAGTAGACTTTAGATTGAAGTGCCCAAATTGTATAATGACAAAGCCTTAGCGAAAACAACTCACTGGAGGAGGACTTGAAATGAAAGACAAAATGCAACAAGTGAGACCTGCTGTGATGAACCTGAAGTTAGATGAACTTGAAAACAAGTATCAAGGCAAAAATGCTGTTAGAGCATAAAGTAAGGGAGTTTGCTAGTAGGCCAAGGTTTTAAGAAAAAAAAGTAATTTATTATAAGCAAATATGCCCTTTCATGTCTCTAGCCATTATTTTAATAGCAATCAGAGTTTGACTTTTCCAAATCCTAACTCAAATCTTGCTTAGAAGAGTCCATTGAAAAGCCTAACCCTAACCTTCTAAAACCTCAAAGTGATGATGCGTTCAGGCACCATGTTGGGAGGTGCATTTTTTCTAACATGCTAAGCTGTTTTTCATGACACCTTAATACCCTCAAACCCTAACCCCTAACCTTACAGCTATCTTCTTTTATGGTGACTTTTTATCTATTTCTGTTTTTCTAAAGTCTTTGTATGTGCTTGAGGCTTTTTAGTTCCACTGTAGTTAGCCCCTTCATGCTCAAATGGCCACTATTACCACATTCTGTTCAGTGGCCATAGCATAGAGCCAGCAAGAGTGAAAAAAAATTTATTCTTGCTAGTTGCTTTGCAATTGCCTTTGATCAGCCTAATAAGTTGATAACAAGTTTACCAAGCTGCTAACCACCTTTTCCTTGAATCCTTAGCAAACTAAGATCATTTTATTTATCTGATAGCCATGTTTTCTTCAGATTACTTGTTGTTATCTTCTTACATATAAACTAATGTCTTTCATTTTTAACTGTTTGCAAGTTCATTAAGCAACAGTACCAGCATTAAATCCAAGGCAAGTTTTGACAGCAATCCTACAAGGAAATGGTTCTATCAAATCATCCATGATGATAAAAAAGATGAATTCAGATAGTGATCATGATAACCTGAGAAGAGATAAAAAAAAGGAAGCC
>CDFF01069499.1:16401-29648 GCA_000826265.1 Acanthamoeba culbertsoni
TTAATCTGTTATCTTGTTGTTATCTCTATCTCTTTACCTCATTTTGCTCCAATCGTGTTACTTATCCCCTCTAAATGGTAGATCGATGAACTGCGGACCAATCGGGATAGGATCGTCTTTCGGGGCAACGCGGAGGACCTCAAGTTCGACCTGACCCGGCAGGCCATATCCGCCGTCTGCTATCTTCATGAATACGACGTCTGCCACAGGGACATCAAGCCGTACAACGTGATGGTGAGCCAGCCTCCTGATCTCTTCGGCCACTTGAATGACTCACCGGCGGTTCGGTTTTTTCATTGCAACCGCACTCATTTATTTATGATAGGTCAAGCGTCACAATTCAGAGCCGCTCGGTTGGCGTCTGAAGATGATCGACGTGGGCATCTCTCGGGTCGTCGACGCGAGGTGTTCGTGGTCGGCCGAGTTCTTCAGCGCGGACTACACCCCGCCCGAGGTGAAGAAGCGATCGCGAAGCAAGAACTCACGTCGGCGCTACGTCGACGAGGACACCCTTTTCCGGACGGAGGGGCGGTTGAAGTCGGACATATACAGCCTGGGGAAGGTCCTCGCCGAGCTGTGGCTCGAGCAGGTACGGCGCATGCCGGGACCCGATGACTACCTTCCTCCGAAGGTGCGCGAGATGCTCTGCCTGTGCCTGAACGAGGACTGGGAAATGCGTCCCACGGCCAAGCAACTGATGGAGATGCTGAAGGCGGCCGAAGAAGAGTACCGCCACCAAACGCAGGGATGAGAGAGAAGACCGGAGTTGTTTTTCCGAGCATTTCCTTTATGCCTTCGTGGGGATTTTCTTTGTGGTCACACAATCGCGCCATCGCTCCGTAACCCCCCACCCCCGTTTCGTTCTTCTTTATTCTCCAAGCTGCGTCGATTCACTCGCCTCACTCAAGGACACTGCTCCCTCTCTGCCTTCACCGCGTCGATACCCGCTTCTCCTCTGTTCTACCAATCGACCTCTGTTCGTGTTCTCACCTTTTCAAAATCCTTAGCAACAATGGAAAGCACCACTAAGCCTACTGTCATCTTCGTACTCGGTGGTCCTGGTTCGGGCAAGGGCACCAATTGCGCCCGCATCGTTCAAGATTTCGGCTTGGTGCATCTGTCTGCTGGTGATTTGCTGCGCGAGGAGCAGGCCAGCGGTTCCAAGCATGGCGAGATGATCAAGGCGATGATTAAGGAAGGCAAAATTGTGCCCTCTGAGGTCACTGTTACCCTTCTGGAGAACGCTATGGAGAGGAGCCCTGTCAAAAAGTTCCTCATCGATGGCTTCCCGCGCAATGAGGAGAATAATCAGTCTTGGGAGAAGCAGGTGGCCCCCAAGGTAAACTTCGAGTTCGTTCTCGTGCTCGACTGCCCTGAGCATGTCCTTGAGGAGCGCCTTCTTCAGCGCGGCCAGGCCTCAGGTATNNNCCCCCCCCAACAATACCCCAGCGAGCTGTATTATTTCTCCCCCCTCCCACGCCTCATACCCTGTGCGAATGTTCAGGTCGTGACGATGACAATCTGGAGAGTATAAGGAAGCGCTTCCGCACGTTCCAGGAGCAGACCAAGCTCGTGCTGGAGCATTATGGCAAGCTGGGTAAGGTGCGCACCATCGACTCTAACAGGTCTCCCGAGGAGGTGTATGACGACATCAGGAAGCTCTTCCAGTCACTTTAAGTTGCTTTGTTATCTCATCGAAGGCAAGTGAAGTAAAAAATCTGATACTGGGTGGGGAAAGTATGTCCTATTGCACTGTTATTCTTGTGCGAGGGGTTTCGCTGAGTCGTGTTAAGATGACGGCCGCAATTTCAGCAGGCGAAGGACGGAGGTCGTCAATCACGATGCCGCGCTCGTCATCCTGTAGCGGCTCTAGAGTTGACAACTGGGCAAAAAGAAAGAGCAGCACGCCGGGTTAATTGTAGCCAAGGCCGAAGGGTACCACACCACATGTCACCTGACTAGCGAGCATGTCGCTCTTCATGAAGTGGCCTGCCCGCTGCGCCACTCGTTCACCGATCAGGTCGGAGAGTCCGCGAAGATGTATGAAAACCACTTTATCCTTGTTTTCCTGGTTGAGCCCAAGTAGTGCGTGTCGGTACTTCCGCTTCAACGCTGAGCAGGCGAGGACAGCTCCCTTGCCCTGAGACAGCCACTCTTCTATGCATCCTGCCAACTTCCGCAGCCAGGGCTCCCTGTCCTCGTCTGCCGACAAGGGCGTGTAAGGGGAGCAAGGAGAAGGTCCCACAAAACCAGACAACGAACCATCTAGTGGCTGACCCTGCGCCATCTTCTCCACGTTGCTTTGGGGGTGGTAGGCGTCCGCGTCAGCAAACAGCCAGCTGTCTCCTAACCGCTCCGCTAAGGCGGCGCCAACGGAGGACTTGCCACAACCTGTACAGTATCAACCCTTTTTCACGGGATAGCACGGAGGTGGTGAAACAGTACCGCACACGCCCATCACCACCAGAACCGGCATGCTCACAACGTAGGGGTAGAACTACTAAAGAAAAATTGAGGAAAAAAACGGAAAAGAAACTCAAGGCTTCATACACAGTTGTAGCTTCTCCTCGACTATCAGGGTTACACATCCCTTAGGAACGTAGCCAAATGCACATGGTTGTTGCGATATAAGACTGCAGTAAGAGAAGACTTGCATTACAATGAAACCAACAGTTGCTATGAAACCCATCTTCCGTTTAGCTTCCTTTTTTCCCCACCGGAGTTACCATCTCCCATAATACCCCTATACTTGGGAAGTTCACCCTTTATAACTAGGGTAGTTCCAGAACTAAGAGTGTGGTGGTGAGTCTGGGCATGCTCGTGTTCTCTCGAACATTGTGTTCTGGCGGGCGGCTTCTCGTGGAGGCGCTTGCCATTGAGCTCTGACATACAGACTCCACTACCTTTTGTTGTCCTCCCCTAAATCACAACCCTTCCACTGCTCTTTTCCCTCCCTTAAAACCTCATCACCGAGCAGTTGCAAAAGCAGGACAACGGAAACGTGCCACGTTGAAAGATAACACGCGTGATTGTTAAAATCAACTGATCTTGCTTTGTAAAGCCTCTTTAACAAAGTGCAGGTACATACATGGAACAACATGGAAATGGTGGGTCAGGAGGTGATGTGGGAGAGGAAATTAAAGGGTCCAATAGAAGCCAGCTTATCGCAGAGGGCCTGGTCCTTGGTAAAGAACACGCCTGCAAACACGAGACCGTTCCCGCTCAAACCGTCAATGCCCTCGCGCGTGCGAGGCACGACCATCATCCATCGAGGGGAAAGCAGCACGTTGTGGTGTCCTTCCTCTATCAAGCCGTTTGACTCCTGTACCTGCCTGCTATTGCTCACACATAATCGCGCCAGCAGGTCTCTGTACAGCTCCGTCAGCGTACTCCCCACGTCCTGAACAGACAACAGAGGGTAAACGCTGACGGTCGAGTCAGACTCTCCATTGGGCATTGAGGACGTGCCTTGACTGCGAGGTCCTTCGGCAATCGACAGCAGGCGTGGGCAAAGTGGAATTGGGAGACTGTGAAAATGCCATGGTCGTCAAGTACATCACCTTCAAGGGCTGCTCGCTCGTCAAGTATTCGGAGCAGGGGCAGGTCGGTTGCATCATTGAGCGGCAGAGGCACCACTTGCATGTGTTTGTGTGGTTGGCTTGGCAGGAAGAAGGAGAAGTAAGCACTAGACTTGGCTCCTCAAAATCAATCACAAGCTAGCCAACCTCGGTCCGGCATTGGCCCCGCAGTTGTAGAATCCAAAGCCCTTCACGTCAACAACGCTACGCCAGAAGACATCAAAATCCCTCGCATTCAACGGGTCGGATTGAGGCTGAATAAGTCACGTAGCGCGTAAGTCAGAAGAGTCATAAGCATACGCGAGGAACATAAGAAAGCAAGCACAACGAACCTGAAAATCTGTGGTCACAATGAGGGCGTGGTTGGGCAGCACATTAAACTTGTTGAGTACGATGACATGTCGGCTGCGGGGTGAGCTGGCTGGACCTATGCTGAAGCCCCATTCCACAAAAAGATCCTCTTCGTATGGAGGAAGGAATGGGTCGGACTGCCTGGGACAGTCGTTGATCAGGCATAACATAATAACGACAAACGGAAAAGCACTACCTCGAGTTCAGTGCAAGGACGTCGGGCTTGCGGTAGACTGCGTCTTCTGCCTTTATACAAACAGGAAACTGGAGAGACCAGAGAGAGAGAGAGAGAAACGGGTTTACGAAACAGTGAGGAGATTGTTTGCTGCTCTTCCGTAGGCAATAGGAAATGAAAGTGGTGTACTCGCAAGTCTGCGTTCTTATCCGAAATAAACTGGCATCTGGTGTGGATTGTTTGCAGGGCACCTGATTTGTAGGCACGTCGAGATCGTTCTACAATGCATTCAAAAAGAGACTGCGGTTGCGTTTGGTGGGTGGTATCCCTATCAAGGTCTTGGCTAGAGGAGCAAAGAGTGGCCGGTAAAGAGGGAGCGGGCTGCAGGGTGAACGTAGTGGAGACACTCATGGACCTTGTCACGTTTCCTGAAGTAGAAAATAAGATAACCGGTGTTTGAAGTCGTGCTGGTTGGGTGACTGATTTGCTGCTCCCAAGTGCGGTGTGTCGTACAAACAGGCACGTCCTGCTCATCTTGGTTTTCATTCCTTTTTCATCATATTTTCTTACGAAAATTTGGTCCCGCGGCAACTTGTGGTCAAACGAGGTTCTCACCCGCGGCGAGCGCACCGTCAAGAAGTCAGACCTAGGAGGCGCGCTCAGGATCAGGTTTGCTCAAGGGAGCTACGAGGAAGGAGAACAGGTGCATCTTCTCACTGAAACAACCTGTGAGCATTCCACCAACCAAGTGCCAAGCTTGGATACCCGTTGATGATGTCATCCGGAGAGAGGCCTAAGCATCCGAGCTCAGCCATGAAGTTGTGCGTCAGCAGGAAGTCGTCCTTCTTCCTCTTGGCTACTTGAGCAAGGTAAGTTTCGAGGGAGTTGCCCACCTTGCCAGAATTCATTGAGCATTTATTTCTCGTTGACAATACTATCTGCAGATCGTCCTCCACACTGCAACAGAGTTTCCACTACCTGACCTCTGCCCTTGCTCTCTGATGTTGTCGATGTAGTTAGTCACGCGCAGGTTAAGGGGATGGAGCGGAAAGATAAGCGCACGAGCATAATCTAGCGGCGTCATCCTCCGCTGAGATGGGTAAATTATGTATGCGGCATTGATATCGGCGCCCTTTGCCTGCAAAAGTTCGCAGACCTGTTTACCGAAAGGCCTTCCTATCTTCTTGGACTTGAATATATTCCAACTTAATAGTTTGCCTTTCTCGGAGACTGTCAGTGCATCGTCGTCTACGTCTGGAGGAAGAGAACTCGGTGAGCTCATACATGGACGGTCTCTCGACAAGAATATCTTTGCCATTCGTACTCTGAAGCAGCAACGCGAATATTTCGTAATCGAACGAATGTCCTTGCATATAGGCTGCAAGGGTTTCAATGTCGCCCTGTAACCCAACTTGTGTGAGGAAATACTTAACCACATCGTTTCGATTCTCCTGAGCCGCCGAGATAAGAGCATTGTTCTTTTCCCTGTTGATGAAAAATAAGGTTGTTTACATAATGATCAATAAACCGTAAGAATTGTAATAGCAGGAGTCGGGACCCGTCACCAAGGTCATCCTTTAGTTGCGAGATTAAGAGAGACACCACATTCAGGTGTCCTCTTCTCGCAGCCATGCAAAGCGGACTCACTCCATCAAGATTGACGGCCGCTCCCCATTGTTGTATGAACTCGTTGTTCGAGGCAACACACATCACTCCGTGCTTCATTAAACACCTAACTGCTTCGACTTTGCCAGCCTTCGAGGGACGCAAAATAGAATCAGTCGGACATGTGGGCACGCTTATTCTAGCGAAATGTACCCAACAGGCCGCGAGAATAGGCCGGCCTGGTAGGAAATCAGCGAAGCTCCAGCGCTCGGAGATGGCACCGTGGCTAATAAGCAGCTCCATCAGCTCCACGTTACCGTGTTCGGCAGCCTCTACGATCGCCTCTCGCTTGACTCCCAAGTATCCGCACTGAACCGGCGCAGCTCCATAAGACAGCAGCACCTGCATGAGGGACGAGATGAGTAAAACCAACAACAGAGAGAAAGCGACGGAGAGACCTTGGCGGCGGGGATCGAGTTGGCCCAGCAAGCAGCCGAAAGGGCGCGGCAGAGCATTCGAAGAAGCACACCTTCGCGACTCTCTTCATCGTCTGGTAGCTCGTCGAGCATCGAGGGATGAACCTGATACGACTCAAACACGCTCACCAAGAAGCGTTCTACAAGTCGATGGCATCCGAGCCGCGCAGCCCACAAGAGGTGGAGCTCAAGGTCTTTGTGCAACATCACCGTGGAAACTTTCCAGCGCAGTGCTTGCCGCCATCCATGTGGTGGGAACACAGGGAAGGCACTCACATCCTGGAGAGTCAGAGCACGCGGACCGCTCCGGACGGCTTCTTCACCATCGGGGTAACTCGTATCGTCGTCTTGAGAGTAAGATGAGGAAGAGGCATCAGGAACAACAGGCTGTAATGGGCCGCCAACATATAGGTCATGAAAGTGGTGCCACAGAGAAGGTGTGGAGAACAGAAGGTAAAATCTGCGACACGTGAGCATTACGGCCGTGTCCGTAGGGCGGAGAAACCCGAAAATCTCAAGCCACACTTCATCGGGCAGTGCTTGCACGCCATCTGCTGCCATATGGAATTATTCAAGAAATAACAAAGAAATTCTTCCTGGGCCGAGGATCAACAACACAATTCAAACGCCCCAGCTGCCGCCAGGCTGATTATGTAAAGATGGCAAGCCTTGCCAGTAATGATGAGAAAAGGAAGTTCGAGATCACGCTTTACATAAGTGCGGCCTGTGGGCTGGCCTCCTTCACCGTGTTCTGCCTTCTTTATCGCCGTTCTCTTTTTTATTTGTATGGACCCCCACATCTGATTCTGCTTTTACGTGCTCATGCATTTGTTTCACACGAAAGGTGGTATGCCCCAAACAAAAAACCGGTAAATAATCCCTTACGTCTATCATTTTGGAAGTCGCTGGTGGCATGGATACCTCAAGCTATGATGTGCGCCTCCTTCTTTGGCATATTTTGTGTTTATTTATTTATTTATTTTTGAGGGTCTGTGGGTCTCACTCCCTTGAAGGTTCTCCGACAAGAGAATATGGAAGGAGAAAGGAGCTGATGCCATCATGCATATTCGTTTTCTCCGTATATGCATCCTCTTGACTGGCATGATGGCCCTCTTCGGCAGTGCTATCATTATCCCTATCAACATGCACGGTACTTGCAATGCCGAGCCCTCCAAGGAAACGTCCTCATCTAATCTGCCGATTTCAGGCGATTCCACGGAAGAGCTTCCGGACTTGGGCTATCTCACCATCTCCAATATCGACGGGTCCGACACGAAGCTGATCGCTCACGTGACATTCACCTACTTCTACTCGTTCGTGTCTTATTTCATCATTTGGTTCTACTACCGGAAGTACGCCGAGCTACGCAAGAAGTACCTCAACAAGAACGAAGTGAAGGGCTACTCGATTATCCTCCGCAACATCCCCAAGCGGCTGCGTGATGATCAGAGCTTGCGGAACTGGTTTGAGGATCACTTTGACGGCGTCAACATCGTTAGTTCCAAGATCGTGTGGAATGACAAGAAGCTGCGGTATGCCATCCAGACGAGACACTGACCATTGTTGTCGACAACAAATGCTGACCAGAAGGCAAATTGCCAACGACTGATGGCAGGAAACTGAGGAAGAAGCGAATGAAGTACCTCAATAAGCTGGAGACGGCAGAGCAGGACCTGGAGGAGTTCTACAAATTCAAGCGAAAATGGAACAAGAGGCTCACCGAAATGAAGCGCAAGAGAGATCAGCGTGAATGGGAGAATTCGAGGGAAACTATCCACAGGCAAGAGCTCGTTCCATCGAAGGCGACGGAAGACGCTCCGCATACCGAAGGCAGCGAGAATAGCGAAAGCGAAGACGAACGAAGAGACGACGAAATTGCGTACGCCGGCTTGTCAGGGCTTACGCGCAGCGCAGACCTGCGCTCGAGTCTGAGGGACAACTTCATCCTCACGCTCTCTGGCGCAAGACTATCCTACAATACGCTGCACGACTGCCACTCATCGAGGAACGCAAAGAGCGAAATTGAGGAGGAGGAGGAGAAGGAAGACGAGGAGGAGGAGAAGGAGAAGGAGAAGGATCACCACGACGACGCAAGTCAAGAGGCCTTGGCAGAGGAGGGCGACGAGACGAAGGCAGCGCGCCAGAGACGGATGAAGTCGTGCTGCTACTGGTTCCTCTACGAGTGGCGCAAGTGGAAGTGGAAGATGAAGAACCGCACGTTCCTCAGAGCATTCTTTGGCGACCACAAGCGTAACAGTGACAGAGTGCCGCATCGATTGGCGTTTCTCATCGACGAGGAGGTAGATCCCCCTTCACTTCTTTTCTCTCGTTACCGTACCAGTTTCAGACCGGTTGAGTGTTTATCGGCAAAACAGATAGAGACGATCATGTACCTGAGAGCAAAGGTGGCCAAGCTGACGGCGCGCGTAAAGGAGATACAGGCCAGGCCAGACAAGTACATGCCCAAGACTGGTGTAGCGTTCATCACATTTGACAGCATGGTGCGGGACTTTGTATCAATGAAATCGCGTTACATTGCAACAGCACATTTGCTGATGGAGTGGCCGTATCTTCGGCAGGTCATTCCCCGAATGACGATTCAGCCCTTCGTGGCGCCACACGAGATGATGGTCGCTCCAGCCCCGGAGCCCAACGACGTCTCCTGGAAGACACTTCATCCTACCTACTGGCGCCTTCTCGTCACGCGGGCCATCGTCATCGCCTTCCTCACCATCATGGCGATCGCCTGGGCCTTCCCCACTTTCGTCTTTGCCAGTACGCGTCCTCTCGGATATAACGAGATATGCGCACTGTCCTTCCATTGGTTGCTTATTTGGTTTGTTTTTTGTGTTGTTTCTTTTTCTTTTTCTTTTGTTTCCTCCCCTTTTCCCTTTGCTTTGGCGAAAAGGTTTGGCCAATCTGCAGTCGCTCAGCGAAGTGGACGGGTTCAGCTGGATCAAGACGGGCATCAGCGATAATTTGTCGGACTATGCCGTCTCGCTGATCGAGGGCTTCGCCCCGGCAATCTTTCTCGTGATCTTCCTCGTCCTCGCGAAGCACATCATCCGATGGACCATTCGTCACTCTTACGAGTTCGGCTTCTCCTCCTCCCCTTTCCTCTTCTACTGATCAATGATCAGTCATCGGTTGGCTAAGTTGTTCCTCGCCTTCGCAGATACGCCAAGTCGACGGTTGAGTGGAAGACGATGTCGACCTACTGGTCCTTCCTCATTTTCAACGTGCTTTTTGTTTCCACCTTCGGCGGCACGCTCACCAAGATCCTCTCCGACTTTATCGACAATCCCAGGTAACGCATTCCCCATTCTATTTTCTTATATTATATAATATTATATTATTGTGAAGTGACATTTGTGGATGACTGCATTAGGGACTTTATATCCCTGCTCGCGTCAGCTCTGCCGCAGAACTCGACGTTCTTCATCAACTATATACTGGTGGTGACCTTCTGCATCACCCCGCTCACGCTCTTCCGCTTCCGCCAGATCCTTCAGCAGCTCGCCTGGTACCTCCTCATGCGCCCCTCGACCACGCGCCAGGTACCTCCTTCATCGCCCTCCCAACCTCACCCCGAGAGAACGCATTCTTACCTATATATGTTCATCACACACACACACACACACACACACAGAAAGCCAGAATGTGGCGCCACCCGAAGTTCGACTATGCGGGTAGTGTGGCGCAGGGACTGCTCATCTACACCGTCACATTCGTCTACAGCCTCATGGTAGATATCTCCCTCTCTCGCCATCCCTACTAAACGACAGCTTGTAAATTTTAATTAGACTCTTGACGTTTTGTCTCGTGATTCGCCCCTCGGGATTGGTCCAGGCTCCTTTGATCAGTGTGTTTGGACTGTGCTACTTCATCATAATCTATCTGGTCGATCGCTACCAGATCATCTACATCACGCGCACGTCGTGGGAAGGTTAGGGCGCCCATCGATGGTGTCTGGCAAAGGGGGAGGGGGGTGGTAGAGACTACTCGCACTCACACTTCTTCGATACCTTTTTTTTTTCTTTTCGCTCCAGGCGGTGCGACGATGTGGCCGATCACCTTCCACATGTTCATGACCTCGCTCATGATGTTCCAACTTGCGATGATCGTACGTGTTCCCGTGTGTCTCGTTACTCTGCCTGGACCAGAGGTCGCTCAACCTCCGTCATGTCCTCTTCTGGCTGCAGGGCATACTTACGCTCACGAAGTTTGGCGGAGGCGCGGTGCTGGTGGTGCTGCCTCTGGCGACAGCTCTCATATGGGTCCTTCTCCACTTTCAATGGGTCACCGTTTCTAACAGTGGGCCTATCAACGGTACCGACGCTGCTCGCCTTGCCTGCCTGCCTCTCCTGAGCGTTTCTGATCATTTCTTGTTAGGCCTGTCCACGCTTAAGCCACTGTCCTATGAAGCGTTTAAGGTTGCTTATATGCAGCCAAGCATGCGCGACGTCGAGCAGGAAGACGCGGCGTACGCTAAGGAGGCCGCGGCTTGCGCGACCGACTCCAGTTATGAGCGCGATGTGTACAGCAACGACTTCAGTGACGAGGAGGATGAAGAGGATGATGTGGAGTTAGAGCAAGAGCAGGAGTTGACCGATACTGAGGAGGAACTGGAGCGGAGCATCGATGATGATAGCGATACTCTAATGCAAGATACGCCAACCTTCAAGTCGCGGAGCGTGCCGGGACAGGACTTGCAGCAGCGCAGACGGAACCCGGCAGCTTACCGAAGCGAGTTTGACTCAGACAGCGATGACGACAACTACGCCCGAGTGTGAAATCCCTTCAGCGAACCATGTCAGTTTTGATGTACAGAGAGGTTACGTTTAATACAGACCCCGGATCGATAGAGTTTATTCTGCGCGTCTCAAGATGCGTTGGTGATGGATGGCAAAGTGTCGAGCCAACTCGTGTTGAAATATTCTGGCTCAAATACTTCATCCAGCATCGCTTCGGTCAGCCTTGGCTCTACGATTCGCTCGCGTAGCGCAGCCATCACTGATGTTACTGCCTCCTCTTCCAGACCGATCGCTCGTTTCAGAGCAACCTCCGCTGCATGTTCGCGCTTCTCCTCGATTTTTTTCGCTTCGACTACGTGCATTTTCTCGTACACCCTGTTAGCTACGGCCAAGGCGTCGTTAAGCATGCTCGTATAGAATTCCTCGACGGCCTCCTGTAGCTCGTCCCGATGCCTGTGGACTGCTTCATTAATGCCACCAGCTAAACCGTGCGTGAACTTGTCAGGAGCAAGGCCATAGGCTACTTTTAAAGGGGGTGGATGGCCGCCGATCAGGATCTTCTCCACTTGCACTACGATCCGATAAAAGAGGTTCTCTTCTTTCTGGGGTGTCAGCTGTTCGAGCTGCTCGAGCGTGGAAACGAGGTCTGCAACCCTGTCCTTCAACCTGTCGATCTCGCATGCCAGGAACGAGGTTCGATATATCTTGAGGGGAGAGGACAGGACAGGTCATCTCGCCACAGTGGAAAGTGAGCAATAGTCTCGTCGCTTGGCACTCAACATAACTCGCGTCTCATTCACACCAGTGAGCTGCTCACCAAATAGACCGCGAAAATAGCGAGGAGAATGGGCGGAAACCCTCCCGGTACTCGCTGCATGGGAGACCTCTTATTGGAATTTCTTTTTAGGGGGCCTATCTAAAGTGGTGTTCTTTCGACGGGTGGGGGCAGAAAGCTGCACTTTAAAACTCCTTTTCCCGGGGACCAACTGGCACGAAAAGAAATCAATGCGATTGGCAGTTTTAATTGTTGATGACGTGGCAGGTTGAAGCCGAACAACTGGCACGATCTTTTTTACCGACTTGTTGTGGGATAATTTGAGTCTGACTCTTCTGCTCCTGTGCTGCATAAAACCCTGGTGTGACCACCTGTAACTTTACCACATAGCTCACTATGGCAAGCAACATGGTGCTTAATCATTGTAAGCATACAGACTGCCTTAACCTCTATCCTAATGGGTTGCAGGTTGTTTTTAGCTGGCCATCCAAGAGAAGGCAGCACCAAAAGTCATGGAAGTACCATAAAACATGCTGCACACATCTCTGCATGGAATGCACAATAATACATCATCCTTAATCCCTTACCTATATAAAAGCCTCCACACATCTCACTAAATGATGGTACCTAGATGTTTGGCCAAAGCCTGCCACACCATTGCACCATGTGCAATTGCTTGCCACTCCATTGCTCACCATCATACCATTGCCTGCACTATCACCTGTCACACTATCACCCCCACCCTCTTCATCCATCCTCTCGTCCTTACTTTCACACTCATTACTTGCAGCCTCCTTGCCCATATCCTCATTGTTCACACCCTCTGCAGAAAAATCATTGAATCCCTATCCTTATCCACATACTTAATGTCCTTAAAGGCTATAAAAATGCAAAATCAAGAGTTAAACATCTCCTCCAAACATTACACTGCCAATGTGAGAGGTGCAAAGGCTGTTAGAAAGGAAACCAACTCCTGATGGTGAAAAGACAGCAAATGGAACAGGCAGAAAATGCAAAAATTGAATTGGAGGAGAAGGGGTAGGTACCATCTTAGTGTACCACATTAATGATGGCCAAGCATGTAAAAGTGAGTGACTATCAAATGCACTCTGGGACAAAATGGTACAGATGTTTGAGCTAGGGAGTAATGGCATTCTTCATGCTTTACAACTACAGTGCACTGCTCTCAATGCCACTCTTCCCATCCTCTCAACCTCCACAAAAGGACAATGATACCACATATCTCTCCATAAGTATCTAACACCATTTGCAAAAAAAAGTGCCACTGGCACTTTTTGAAAAATGACTTTTGTACAAGATAAACAAGAAAAAATAATGATTGGATGCTACGCCATTGCTGCAGGTCGCCAACACCATCCTTCTGCCACAGCCCAGTGTTGATCTTCCGCAGTGTGTGCCCTTTTGATTTCTTTAGTTCCTTCGACATCGCCGGCTTACGCTATAAAACCAGCGCCAAATGCAAATTATCGATAAAACTGCCCTTGGCAGTGAATTTCGCAATAAACCACTTTA
>CDFF01069504.1:0-24745 GCA_000826265.1 Acanthamoeba culbertsoni
AAGAAGAAGAAGAAGAAGAAGAAGAAGAAGAAGAAGAAGAAGAAGAAGAAGAAGAAGAACGGATTAGCGTGCCGGCCGCGGTATCATCCCCAGCGAGCAGCCCTTCGCTGTTACGGGAATTTTTGCGATGCTTGGGGGCGCCCTGCGGGGTATGGGTAGACGCACGGTCTTTCCTCTCCTGTTCCTTCTCCTTTTCCCTCTCCTCCTTCTCCTTCTGCTTTTCTCTTTCCTGCTTTTCGCCTTCTCGGCTGCGGGCGGCCTCCTCCTCGCGCCGTTGCTCGCGCTCCTTTTCGAGACGCTCCTTCTCTCTCTCCAGTCGCCGCCTTTCCCTTTCGAGTAGCTCTTTTTCCCTCTCGCGCTCTTTTTCGCGTTCGCGCCGCTCTCTAGGGCTGTCCCTGTCTCTGACTCTGCGCTTCGTTTCTTTCACGCCTCCAGTCTCCTCTCTTTCTTCCTCCTCTTCCCCATCTTCTTCTCCTCTCTCCTCCTGCTTTTGGTCTTCCATCGCGCGGCCCTGATCGCTCTCCTCATCTCTATTGTTTTCTGTTGCTGTGCCTTTCTCTGGCTCGATATCGATGGCACTTTCGGACGTGAGTGCGTCCTTCCCTTGCGATACGCTTTGGCGTATCGACTTATCCAATGAATAAGCGGACCGCTCCGTATCTTCCGGCTTTACAATGGCATTGGCACACGCGCCACTCACGTCCCCTTCTGTTTCTTCAACCCTCCTTCGTTTGGTAGGGGGTCCTTGTTCTTCACCTCGTTCAGCGGCCACGGCAACAGCTCTCAAGGGAAAAGAAGTGGAGGGAACAAGCGCACGCTGTAGAGAGTGGAGTAGTGCCTGATAGAGGGCCTTGAGCTCAGTTGCAGTTTCAGTGTCTAGCTCGACACAGGGAGTGGTCTGGCTAGAGTGGCATGTTTGGCGCAAACTTTCGAGCTTTAATGATATGACTGATAACTCTTCGAAGGTGTGATGCCACCGTAGGACTTCCTGTCGCAGATCCTCCATCTTCCAGCCTGAGAAGTCTGGAAAATGAAAAGAAAACAATGGCCGTGCAGTCACCCGTTACGTAACCAACATTCTCGTCATTTCCAACTTTCGCGCCAAAAGTTCTGGTCTGGTGTTGGACGACGCAAAGCAGACGGAGCAAAACTGCTGTCTCATAACCAGATCCGGTTAACTTCCCATCTAACTGCTTGTCTTGACCTGCGGCTCTCACACCGTATCTGACTTCCGCACAACATAGACAGTACGTTTTATGCCTAGAGCCGCTGCCCCTCTAGCACAAAATTTATCGAGAATCTAAATTTCCATTACATAGGCAAGATGCAAACCGCCACCAAACCGAACCCGCTGCAGAGGTACGACATCAAGGAAAAGCTCGGAGAAGGCACGTACGGCGAAGTGTACAAGGCTCTTGATACGGAAAGCCGCCAGTACATTGCCCTCAAGAAGATGCGCCTTCTCGAGGCAGATGACGAGGGAGTACCCGCCACCGCTTTGCGAGAAGTATCTCTCCTCAAGGAACTCTCGAGCTGTGCCAACATTGTTAAGTATGAACCCCTTCAGCCTCGGCCAGTCAATTGATTCCTCCTCACCAGCAATTAACCATGAACGCGCGCCTCAGGTTGCTCGATGTGATTCATTGCAATTCTACATTGTACCTGGTTTTCGAGTTCCTAGATCAAGATCTCAAAACTTACGTTGAGTCCACCGGCTCTGGACCGCTTCCTCCCAAGCTCGTCAAGGTATACCCACGCCCAACCGCCCCCAGGCAGATGTGTACTAGTACTTACGCAGACAACAGAGCTACCTGTATCAGATTCTGAAGGGAATTGCCTACTGCCACTCTCACCGTATCCTGCACCGTGACTTGAAGCTTGCCAACTTGCTCATTGACCGCAAGGGCATCCTCAAGCTTGCCGACTTTGGTCTTGCGCGCGCCTTTGGCGTTCCCATCCGCACTTATACTCATGAGGTCGTTACTCTCTGGTATCGCGCGCCTGAGATCCTCCTGGGCCAGTCTCGCTATTCTACTCCCGTCGACATGTGGTCCGTTGGTTGCATTTTTGCTGAGCTGGTCACCAAGCGTCCTCTCTTCCCCGGCGACTGCGAGATCGATGAGCTCTTCCGCATCTTCAGGTGCGGGCTTTTTTCGCAGTTTCGCTGTTACGCCCTAAAGCTTATCTCGCTGGCGCTACACAGGACTCTAGGCACCCCCAACGAGGAAGTGTGGCCCGGTGTGACCGCTCTCCCTGACTACAAGACCACTTTTGGACAGTGGAAGCCTCAGAATCTTGCTACAGTTGTTCCAGGCCTTGATCCTCTTGGCCTCGATCTCCTCTCAGTACGCCTAAATTCCTTCCATACGAAGAAGGACTTGTCTAATTTACACTTCCACTCTTTCCTCCACAGCAAATGCTCAGATATGCACCTCAGGAGCGCATCACAGCCAAGGATGCTCTCAAGCACCCGTATTTCGACGACTTGGACAAGTCCAAGTATCCTTAAAATGGACTTCGCTGACTACTCTTCAAGTGTTGAGGAAGTGCTTAAGTGTTGCTTTCTCCTGTTTTAGTGCAATATACCCCGGATTGTAAGATCTTTTCGCACCAACCAAAGGCCTTTTTTTTCGTCCGAAGTGGCGATAACCAGGTCAAGATTCTTCTGGCCAAATTTTACCAGACAACCAATGGCATAACGGGCTGGCCGAAAACCCGCCCACCAGCAACAGCAGCCTAAGCCACCAAAGTGAGAATTGTCAAGCACCAGTTGCTCTTGCACGTGGTTTTATCTGCGAAAGGTCCTTACGAAGAGGAGGCCATACAGGCGAAGACAACAAAACACTGCCAACACATGTCCTCCCTGCCACGCCTCGGGGCTGTACTGTTGTTTTGCATCGTGATCGTGCAACTAGCAAACTTGTCATTCGCCTCCACGACCTGTGAAGTAGTTGGCAAGAACACCATCGTTTCCAACTCAGCGAATACCACCTTCACCGCGCAGAGCTTTTATGTCTCGCAGTTAACTCGCATTATCTCATTCACGTACATGCTGAGAAGCTATGGTAAAGCTTTCCCTTGGGTTCTGTTTTTTTTCCCATTTTTTGATCACACCAACCATTTTGCCATCCATTGCAGGTGGGACGTTGACCCCTATTGCCGCCTCAATTCGTGCAAACAAAGCCTCGTGGGAACCGGGGCTCATGATTGCCAACTCGAGCTTCAACGTGGCGACCCCCGTTTCTTCGGTAGAGCTCACCCCCTACAACGCCACAGCAAACTACCCGGGAGGTGTCGCACTATCGGTCGGCTACTATTGGCTTGTTCTTCAATTGCCCACAAATATGGGTGTGGGCATCGCCTACAGTGGAGGGCCAGAAGATCAGGACCCGCTCCTCACCGACCTCGTTTCGTTCGCCTCGAGTACAGATGGCTCCTCTTGGTCTGTGAGCAATTCTACCTACTTCTACCTCGTCTTGAACGGGTGCTACGATGCGTACTTTCCATCACCTACTCCTTCGCCTTCTCCCCTCGACTCTGGAAGGAACATTACGGTGTTGAGCAATGACGTGGATGCCGCCTTCGACAGTGTAGCCCCTTCCGTCAACGTCTCTACTTCCACGTCTGGTACATGCATCTCTTGTTCCCTCACCCTGCATAACCTCTACTCACTACCCCCCTCCAAAATGCAGACAGAGACCCCTCCTCGGTTACCTCGAGCTTCAAGGATATCACTCTTGGTCGAAACACCACTTCCTCGTCCAGCCTGGGTGAGTATCCTTTGGTCTGCACAGACCGCGCCTCTATGCCTGTTAACTCTTTCCATCTTCCCAGGTTTCAACGTGACCGTCACTAATACGACGGCCGACAATGGGCGGCTCGCCTACAGCTACGCCGCAAGGCTTCAAGACAGCAGCGACACCAGAATCGAGCAGGTGTTCACCTTCCACTCCAGAACCGAGCAGGCCGACTTCGTGGGCACCACTTTCGCCATCGATGCCGGCAGCGTGAAGTGGTCCATCAACGTGACGCGCACAGGAGAGGCAGGGCAAGTTGAAGATGGGATCGTCCTTCGCTACAGCCTTACCCAGTTGACCAACGGGACCATCGCAGGCGCGAACAGCACCACAATCTCGCGTATGGCCAACAGGCCCAGGGCCTACATGACGACCTACGTGCTGTCGCCCGAAGCCTCCACGCTGGCCCGATTGGAGGTCTTCGACTTCGCGCTCATAGACGGACAGCAGCTGCCCATCGACCACGACATCGTCTCGACGGGCGCTTCCGGCGATGCGTCCACCTTCGAGCTTCACCTCACCTTTCCGGCCTTCAACGAGTCGATCTACTATGACCCGAGCCTGGGCCTGGGCGTTCTGATAGGGTCGTCCAAGTCCGACTCGTCTAGCAGCGACAACACGGCGGTAATAGTGGCCGTGGCTGTGGCCGTTCCCGTGGCTATTGTGGCCGTGGTGGGCGTCATTGGTGCGGCCATCGGCATCGCCTGGTGGCGAAGCAGGCGACGAAACGACACGGGAAAGGTCAATTTCGACATCGATGAGCGTGAGGAAGAAGCGCTCTAAACTTAAATATGTAGTGCACGAGTAATTTATGTAAATTTAGAATGCATTTATGAGATAATAATTATAGTTTTATTTTATTTTATTTTGCGAAGCAGCTTAGCTGTAATCATCAGCTATGGAAATGGCCGAGACTGCAGTAGTAGTGACCGCAGCCACGATGCCAAAGAGAATCAGGAAAATGTCGACGACTACCAGGACCTGTTGCAGGGTAACAAAAAATTAGTACGATGTCCCTCAAGGACAAGGAGACAAGAGCTTTTTTTTTGTATTACCCAGTCAAGCTTCTTCCAATAGATCTTGAGGTGCAGCATGGGTGGCAGTATGAATGCCATGAATGCCAGAGAGAGGCCCGACACGAGTCTGAAAATAGGATTAAAATTGAGGAATCACTCATGCAGTGATTCTTTATCGTCCTTTCGAACGGAAGGGAACGAGAAGGAAAGGAATCCTGGGTATGGTGGGACGGCGCACCCAATAAGATCGGAGAACTGCTTCACGCCGACTCCGATGCCGACCGTTATGGCTACCATTACAGTGCTGCACAAATTATGGTTTTAAGGGAACAACCCCCCCCCCAAATAGAATTAGAATAGGAAAAGAGTATTTGTGCAACTCATGTTGGTGTGTTGGTCTGCGTGCGTGCGCGTGCGTGTGCGATCTGGGGGTATGCACCGTATGAGGTTCCGCTTGATCGAATTCCACTTCCGCTTGGGCGTGATCAGCGAAGACTGCGCGTGTTGTGTGCAGAGTGAGCGCATCAGTGCAAATGTCATGTAATCTAAAAAAATGAACTGTACCTCGATGATATCACGAGCCGGTACGATGACCACCACATACGTGAAGAACAGGTCGAAGACGAGCGCGACTCGCGCGATGTCAACGAAAACGTTGTCGGGCAGATTGTTGATGATGATATCATCCGTCTTGCCCTTGTACAGCAAATACCTATATTTGCATACGTATATTAATTCTTCTATTATTATTATTATAGAATTAAAATAGCTCATTTCTATTATGTTTTCTTTTTTTCTTTTCTTTTTTTTGAAACAAGTATTACCCGATGGCGGCGAAGACCAGATTGAGAGTTGTAACAACGAAGAATGAACCGTAGACAGCTGCGGTATAAATAAATAAACCAATAAATAAAGAGAGATACATAATGTGGATATTACAAAAACAAATAATTCATGATGCGCGTTTAAACGAACTCTTCTGAAAATTTTTAGGCTTGTTCATGGACTGCTCGATGGGCACCATCTGGAACACACATACCCCGGCTTAGAGAGAAACGTCATGCAATGTTTCCGGTGGGAAATGCGGCGAAATTACCAACATATGCACGCAAAATAGGAAAGCTGCTGCGCCGAAAAACTTAGGGTAAGACAGGTATTCGATTGGCGGATAATCGGTGAAGGGATTGTCGATGCCTGTGGCAGGTTCGGATAAATTGGGTGAGTTAAATATTTCATATATAATATATTTATGTAAATATACTCTCAAAAGAGTGGCTGTGTAGCGACGTAATAATAACATCGAGAGTGTTATGGGGGTGAGGAAGTAATACTCTCTTCTTTGAAGCCCTCCACAAACATGGTGACCATGGCCAGCACCAGAGCAATATCCCCTACAAAAGAAAGTGAGAGAAAATATTAGAGAAAATGATATAGAAATACATATATATATTTCTCCACATATTTTCCGTATCGATGCATGTGCGTACCGAGGATGGAAGTGAAGGAGAGATACTTGAAGGAGCGTATCCACGTGAAGATGGTCAACGGCCCGGCCAGGATGAGCACCCAATACATCGCCTCCAGCTTACCCCGAGATACCGACTCGAGCATATTCCCGCTGTTGGAATGATCGTTGTTGTCATTATCGGGTATGATTACTTTAATAATAATAATAATAATAATAATAATAATAATAATAATAATAATAATAATAATAATAATAATAATAACAATAATAATAATAATAATAATAATAATAATAGTTATGATTACTGTGCAAAAATGCATGGTTTTGTTGGCTGTGGGTAACTGAGGCGGAAAATACCAGAAAACTAAGTATGCGGAGCACGCGCCGATGGAGGTGATGACTATGGCGGCGTAAAGTGACCACGCTACGCTTCGGCCGAAGACTTCGTGCGCAATGTCGACATACGTTACATATCTGCCACGCAGTCCTGGGAATAATAAAAAGCGGTCCAATCATGAATGTCATCGTGTCCAGGTATGGAGTGGTGGTGAAGATGGTCCACGCACCTGGAAGAGCGTTTTTACATTGGATGAGCATACGGATGGTGAAACAGCTAAGAATGGCCAATACCAGCAGACCAATGATGCCGCCTTTGGAGTATAAGAAAAAATTGCGTTAATTTGTACTTCGCGGAAAATGAAAAGGAAAAGGAAAAGGAAAAGGAAAATGGGGAAGGGGAAGGGCAACCGAAGAGACCGGCCTGAAGGAAGGCCCAGGGTAGGGCGAAGGACCCTGCGCCCACCACGGCCTTGATGATGGAGGCAGAAGCCTGTAATGCTCTGTATGTACCAAAGCGAGGTCAACCAGTTGCGCGATATTAAGTGTAGCGCAGTTATTGTACCCCTGTTTTCCGACCACCTGGTGGCTGACTTCAACCGGTTCCTCACTATTGACCAGGAGGGCCTTTTCACCGTCGTGGGAGTGCCGCAGTTGGTCTACCACTGCTCCTTCTGCGCCCCTAAACGCAAACAGTCACACCTCGTCCGTAATCCCGAGAGGTTTTTCAACACGATTCAAGCAAATCGAGCCGTACCAGGCGGCCATAGCTTCTACGACGGACTCCTCCCGCTCCTCATCTTCTAATCCACTCGACATCCTTTAAGAGCACCACAAGGTCACAGACGCCGATAAAACTACTTGGTCTGATTGCTTAATTAGTTCTTCGCAATCGGCGAGAAGAAAAAGCATATGAGAAAAAGAAATTTTGCCCAATAGGGCAGATATACACATACGTTTTCATTGCTGCTTCTGGTTGCAAAAGAAAAAGGTCAGGTTACCTTCAGGTTAAAAAGTGAAGTGCACCACAAGGTGTCTCCGCGGGGACAGTAAGGTCACTCCCCACCTAAAATAGCTAATGAGCGTGCTGCTTGGTTCTGGTTGCAAAAGAATGGTGGGGAGTGACCTTACTGTCCCCGGGGAGACACCTTGCGGTGCACTTCTAACCATACGGTGGTTTACTGATCCCCGGGGGGACAACTTGTGTGCGCTTCACGCCACTCCCCAGAAAATGACTGTGCCTTTGGGCCTTTTGTACAGGTTTTTCCGCTTGGCAAGGGACATTGTGGGAGATGCCTTAAAAAGGAATTGCCTTTTTTAGCTACACTACAGAAATTTCGTATGGAAATATCCTTAATATTTTGACTATTGTTCAAACTTAAATTTCGGTTTTTTTTACAGGTGTTGTTGCATAGCACCGTTTCTCTAGACATATTTCACCGCGTTTTTTTTTCTGGATAGCGTTGCCAGGCCTTCCTGAAGAACCTTGCTACTGCCCCCAACCTGAGCGTAAGCACGTCAAGGAGGCATTTGTGAGAGCAAGTGAGCGCAGTGGATAGTATAGTGGACTCGACAGTAAACCCTTAGCTTGCAACAATATGTGTAAATTTGAGTAAATGGACTTGTATTGATACGGCCTTAACAACACTTAGTTCCTTTCTAGGATCTTTGCCCGGGCATGCACCCTATCTGATGACTAAGGGTTGGCGCTGCCTTAGTACTACAATTCACTCGTCCCTTTTGCGAATGCAGGTGAAGTACCTGATAGTTGTCGTGGACAACCAGTGTGACATCGAATTCCCCTGCCTTGTTGAACGTATGCATGGGGTAGGCGGTGGTTTGACCGACGGTATTGTCGCCAAATATCCACAGGTAGTCGAGATCTGTCCCTTCGGGGTCGTACGACCCGTAGCTATCAAACATCAACGGCTCATCAACCGTTCCCTGTGAAGAACAGGCAAGAGAAGGTGAAGAATCCATTCCTGACACTCTCGAGTGGAGACCTGACCTCGTATGGCCCGTTGATGCTGGCGACGGGAACAGCATTGATTTGCTCTGTCATCTTACGGAAGACGATGTGCGCTCCGTCGGTGATGGCCGGAGACCCGTGATAGGAAAACTTGATGCTCTCCGACGGCAACACGGCACCCAAGCCAACAGTCGCACTACCGCCATGGGTCCAATCAGCCGAACCCGTCGTTGTATCTCTATCCATTCAAGGATACAGATGAATTTCCCTGTCCTCAAACAACGGCCTCGAATTTAAAGCTGACGCACGGGTAGAACATGGCGATGTTGGGGTCGTCTTCGTAGAGCTGCGCTTGGAATGTAACAGCGTCTCGGTCTGTGCCGTCATAATGGCACACCTGGTACCAGGTGACGATAAGCCTGCGCTGCGGAGCTGACCCCTCGATGGCCCAGTACACCCGCCCGCATTGCGTAGGGTCGTGGTCGTCCCACAGCGCGCATATGGACTATGATGGGACCAACCAATAACAGCATTAGCGGGAAGAACGCGCATTGCTTTGCCTCAACAACGTACGTTCGGATAGGGCGTATTGGGAGTATACTCCTCGTGTGCAGTGACGCTACCGGACTGTTCGGTCCAGGACAGGAAACCGTTCGAGTTGACCCAAACCGTCCTGGTGTTGGTTGACGGACGGTCAAATTAAAGTCAACGTTGACCCGTCTAGAAGAGAGAGAGAGAGAGAGAGAGAGAGAGAGAGAGAGAGGCAAGAGTACGTGTAGCTTTGGCAGAAGTATGTATAGGACCAGGGCAGATCGATTGCAAACGAGCCGTCATCGGTGCGCTCGGCGGCTGTGTGTACATTGGTGATGGGATCTTCATAAGAGTAACCGCTTGCGTCGGATGCGTCCGCTGCGTAGTTCGGTATGGGGTAGCAGGGTGGAGTGACCTGAACGAGAGACCATGGAGTGAAATGAACAGCGGTGGTATGACGTTGCCAGCTGTATACAGTACAGTGAAGGAGATGTTGAAGGCGTTGTTGGAGTAGTCCAACTCCTCGAAGAGTCTGTCCACGTTCAGCTCGATGTTCATGTAGTAGTCCCCTTTGAATTGGAATCAGCCACATACGCCAAAGGTGAAGCGCACGAGACAAGGAGAATACCTTCGGCAAGGTTTGTGATATCGATCCATTGACAGTCCAATTCCTTGTGGTACACATCCTGTATGTTTTGATGTAAACCTCCCAGCCAATTCCAAGTTGAGAAGCACAGGTGCACACCAGCCACCCTATGCTAATTCCTTGGTTGTCGCAACTATAGTGGGGAGAGCTCCGAACGGGACCCGGACCTTTGGAGTTCGAGAAAATATAGTATGAAAACAGCCTAACGAACCAAAATATAGTGGACATGAGGATCAACCCGTGTAAGCCGAGTCGATTTCTGAGTCAAGCAGACAGTAGGCCATCTTCCTTCCCTGACCGACCTGGTTATCCTCCGAGTCATAGATCAGGTACTGCGCATAGCCTTCGTAGTGATAATGCCTTGTACGCCAGGTTTGAAGTCGTCATCAGTCTTACCATCCCCCCCCCCCACCACACTTCCAGTGTATGGATTACCTGTGGCAGCTGTCATAGTGGAAGCGAGGATCACCTGCGGGGTCGCCCAACACAAGGTCGGCGGTGCCCCTGTTCGGCGTCGCTGTACTCCACCAGCAGTAACAAAAAGGTATTTTCAGCAACTTTCAAGTCACGCCAACACATTGAACTGGGGGTTTCGGGTTACCTGTATCGAAGCGAAGAAGCGTCCGTGGGCCAGTGCCCTCCACGCAACCCTCTCCATAGGCGCTGTTAATAGCCTTTTGGTCAATGATATCCAGATATTTGTTCGCTGAAAGCAGATGGCTGTAGTAGTTCGCACCAGGAGTCCGTCGTGAAAGTACGCGTGATGATTTCCATGGACTCCTTCAGCCGCAAGGCGTCCAGAGTGATGTCAGGAAGTAGCCGATCGGGAGGAGGAGTACTGGATGGATCCGGGACGCAGGTCGAAAAGGACGCACAATCTGTTCATAACATAACATAACATAACATGACATAGGGCCTGTTGTGGAGGAGAGTATGTGAGCCACGCACCGGACGAGGAGCATGCGAAAGTAGAGAAGGTGGGCGCTCCAAAGAGGAAGGCTGGCGCTGTTCCAGCGAGATCGATCACCGGACCGCTGCCGCCGTTCTGTGCGGAAGAGGTGACGAACGGATGTTGAACATCGATGAGTTTCCATCACAGCAAACTAGTTACCTGTGTCATGCGCCAGTAGGCCACTGGATAAGGATGCCCTGACTGTCGAACGAAGGGCTTGTCCCACCACTCCGCTATATCACTGGCTGACCTCACAACATCCCACAACCGCACTTCGGTAATGGTTCCTCGAAACCTCACGTCCTCGTTGTCGTCTTCAAGGCGAAGGAGTTTAATCTCACGAGAAAAGAAGGGGAAGGGGAAGGGGAAGGGGAAGGAGGGGAAAGGTACCAACGAAGCGACCAATCATGAAGTTGCGAGGATGAGAGTAATTTACTCCCCTACGTCCATTACGTGTGGCCACTGGTTGTCCATTGATGTAGAGCGTAGCCGCTCCCGTGTCCGAGCTGTAGCTACCGGCGACGTGAGTCCAACGGTTCAGAGGTATGGAGACGGCCCGAAAGCTATAGTCGAAAGGGGCGCGATGCAAGAAAACGACACCACCCGAAAGCAGCTGGTGATGAAAATGTTCGTCTCAGTTCGGCTTCATGGAAACAGACTAGGGGCAAAAAGTCACCAACCTGGAGGCCAAACCCTGATTCAGTTCTTCCAGTGTCCCAAACATTACCGAATATGCCAGCGTAATCGCTGAAGGAGGTCGGATATATCCAGCCCTGGGAAATTGGGAGATTACGTTTCTCCAACAGCGGGATATAACGCGTCAGCAAACCTCGATGGTATAACGTTGTAACTGGTTCCAACTTGCTTGGTCGCCTGCATCAAGCCAGCTGCTACCACTAAATTGTATTGCCCTTCCAGTGCATCCTTCTCAATTGATGTGTCAAATTAGTGTGTTGGTGCTGACGTCGAGAGTAGGGGTTCTTCGCACCTTGGCCATAGGCACGGGAAGGTAACCAAACAAGGATAAGGTATGCCAGTACAAGTCTCAACTGCATGATACAATTGATATAAGCTTGATGGTTTAATATATGTGCTGTGACTTGACGCACCTAGTGAAATTCAAGCACAAAGAGGGTGGCCTCGTAGTAATCTCCACCCGGACACAGCTGGGGAAATTTGATGGTTTACGTAAAGCCTTGAAACGCGTCGCGTGGTTGGACAACTCCAAGAAAAGTAAGATGTTAGATAAATTTGAAGCTCTGCCCTCCTTCTGCTTCCTATTTTGGGAGTTAGTCATTGGTGTGGCCTGCTCTCTCGCCAGCGAAAGTTTTTTTTTATTGATTTTTTCCCCCCTGGGTAGCGTTCTGCTTTACCCAAGAGTGTTGTTGGGTACCTGGCAGACCTAGACTGTGCTCTAGCTAGAGCTTCTTGAGAGGTTCGAGTTCCATCGCCAGGGCTTCCACAGGCACGAGCTTATCGCGAGGCGTACCGTGTGCCAAGGCTACAAGTAGTGCCGCGTTTCTGTTTTCCACATGCTCGTACTCGAGAGCAGCCCACTCCTCGGCTGACATCCACTTCACTCCATCGAAGCTCTCCAGATCGATTTCTTTTGACTGATCGGCTACAGACGCCAGAAAAACAACCTTCCCGGAGTGCAGAATTGTGCATCATGAGTCATCTTTTCTATCTGCTTACGCTTCTTCCAGCACCTTAATAAATCCGGTAGTGTTGGGATTGTGCGGTGACGCGGGAGGGAAGTAGTAAACTTTCAGCAGGCTGTTCATCTGCAGCAAGGCTCCACCTGCACATAGCCGTCATTTCTTTAGGAGACAACTGATCAGAGTCTGGCGATCTGCAAGAAAATCCAACCCATTCGGTCACGAATCAGCTCTGCAGCCGCGAGTTTGAACTGACGCGGTCGCTGGAGCACTGCAGAGGGTATGTTCCACTTCCCATTCTCGCCCCGCAAGGCGAGGTATCTCCCTGGGATAAGACCAGCGCTTCAGTTCTGATTATTATCCTCCTTATCGCGGCAGGATTCGAACCTGTTCCATCTGTCACAACCGCTTCAACGGCGCTTACCAGGAAGACTTGCACTTGTTGGTGATTGACTTCTGGGCTGTCCTACACATCATTACACGAAAAAAGGGGAAAAGATGAAAGAAAGAAAAAGAAAGAAAGGAAGGAAGAAGAAAAAATTGCGTGCGAGAGCCATAAAGAAAGAATACCTCTGACTCGATGAGCGACGCGGGGAAGAGCCGCGTGCCTGAATCCACCCACTTGAAGAGTGATATCACCTCTGTTCAACATGTTGTAGTGAAACATACGAAGTAACCCGTTTAATTGGTGTGGCCTTACCCCTCGAGCGTAGTGGAAGAGAGCTCAGCTCCTGTGGCGTGAGCCTGGCGACCCATCAGGTTATCACGTTTACGCGCAGAGAGAGACGTGGAGGGCGGTGAGGTACCACTTCGCTTCAATGACCTCGTGATCGGGTTCGCTCTTGAGAGGGGTGTTGTCAGCAGGGGCGGCGCCATAGACGACACGAATGCGCGAACCCCGCATGCCAGGTGTGTGCTCCAGGCGGTAGAACCCGATGAGGTTCACTGGTACGCCTGGTATTGGTGTGAAAGAGCGAGTGAGGAGGTTGGAGCCCTTGGAGTTGAGCTGTACCTGCTTCCTCAAGAGCTTCCCGTACGGCGCCTGTGGAGAAACCTTCACCTGCATCGACTCTTTTTCATGAAGCTTGCAACATGAGCGCCAACAGTGGGCAACGGGCGGTGGGCGTTCGGTAATTACCGTCCGGCTGGTAGATACCACCCGTCACGTTCGTGGGTAGAGGCAAACTTGCCCTCTGCATTGCGAAGAACAACTAGAGCGATGAGGGTTGAGGCAAAAGCGGGCTCACTCGGAATCTGACCATGCAACGACTGCATCTTAGACGAAGAGCAACGTTTATGAGACAACAAATTACGGCCCCTTTCCTTTTTTTCTCTACCTTTTCTTTAAATTGTAACGAAGATGAAGAGGACAATCGATCAAGTAGCGACAACTTCCAAACCCAATGGGCTCACTAAATCCCAAAAGAAACGCCAACGCAAGAAGCAACGTAAGATGGAGAAGCAGTGTGCCGAATCCGCGGCGCAGGTTGCCACGCAGACAAACCAGAAGGTCCTATCAGAAGTGATTCCAGTTAAATCAAGTATCGGACCAACCAAGCCAAATCTTCGAGCTCAAGCTCAATCAACGAAGAAATCGAAAACTGCCGGATCAAGTTACGGAAGCAAGCTTTCTCTATTCTCCTCTTCAGACAGCTGTCTACAGTGGCTCCTTGGTTCTGTCAAGCTTAACCACTTCTTCGAGCATTACTGGGAGAAGAAGCCCTTGTTGGTGAAGTGCAAGGACAGGAAGGTAGATGCACACCTTACTTCCGGTCTTTTCTCCTTTGCTACTTTCGAGCGACTGCTCTCCGTTCGTCCGCTATTTTACTCGCGGCACTTGAATGTATGCCGCTATGAAGACGGTGAAAAGCAAATGCTTAACCCCGAAGGTGCCTTTACCTACGCACGCTTCCGGAGCCGAACGTTGACCTGACCTATGTATTCACAGGTCAAGCCAAGCTGAAGCAGGTACGCAAGTTCTGGCGTGAAGGCAGCACCTTCCAGTTCTTCCAGCCGCAACAGGTACCTGTTGGTCTTGGATGACCAGCGAGTGGTCCACTTTGACTTGACTCACTTCTCTCAGCATTCTGAGGTCTTGCATCGCCTGATTGCCGGACTGGAGCAGTACTTCGGCGCTCTTGTGGGCGCCAACATCTACATGACCCCTCCCAATGCTCAGGGCCTTGGTGCCGCCATCCCCCGCGTAGCTGATGCGTTGCCTGCAGGCCCGCTTACTGATGTGATTGCAGCGCCGCACTACGATGATGTAGAGGTGTTCATCCTGCAGCTGGAGGGCAAGAAGCGGTGGAAGCTTTACTCTCCCCCGCCTTCTGACGAACTACCGCGAGAGTACAGCAGGTACTTGCGGACCCAGAAGGATATTCCTCCTCTCATGCATTTCCCTTCTCCTATGCTCATATTAGGGACCTAGACCAGGATGAGTGTGGTGAGCCTCTCATGGAGCTCGAGCTGGAGGAGGGCGACCTCCTCTACTTCCCTCGCGGGACCATTCACCAGGCCTGCACGGGTCCTTCGGCCTCGACGCACATCACGATTTCCACCTACCAACGCCACACCTGGGGCGATTATTTGTCCATCGCTCTGCCGCTTGCCATTAAGGAGGCCATCGAAGAGGACGTCGAGTTCCGCCGCGGTCTGCCCGTTGGCTATCTGAATTATATGGGAATGGCACATACTACTGATGATCATGTATGTCCACGTTTACCGGTCATGCATGGGCTGTACTTTCTAATTGTTGACCGTCACATACCCAAAGAAGAAGAAGACCGAATTGGCACATCGGCAGAAACAATTTGCAGCTACCGTCAGCACGTTGCTGAAGAGGTATCGAGAAATTGAATTCAATTTCAAGACAAGATTGAAATTGCAATCAAGAGTACGCCTTGATACGGTTTTCATACGCCCAGGTTGGACCATCATCTGCTGCTTCACCGGGCGGCTGACTTGGCATCTCTCGACTTCGTCAACCATCGTCTGCCGCCGCCCTCAGTCTATTATCCCACCAGCGGTAAGAAGGAGGAAAAGGTGAGGGTTTTTTTAATCATTCAACGAAAAGCGGCCATCTAAGAGGACTGAGATTTTACCTCACAGGGAGTGCCATCCGCGAAGACCGACGGTGACGACACAACGCCACAGGCATTGAACGAAGACTCAACGATCAGGCTGCTTGAACCGAATTACTTGCGAGTGGTGTTCATGTCAGCGGAAGATGAAGAGGATGCTGATCAAGGTTCTTCATCGCCTTCTAGCTCATTCGTGTGCTTACCCAAACGCAACAAACAGAAGCGATAATATCTGATGAGGAGAGCGAAGACGAGGATTCGGAGACGGAAACATTGCCCAAGGCTGCGAATGGGAAGGGAAAACAAAAGGCTGAAGAAGAGAAAGAGGATGAAAGTGTGGATGAGATTAAGGAGGAGGATGAAGGAAGCGTTCTCCTTTATCACTCGCTGCGCAATCCTGCTGACACACACATGAGCGGGAAGCGAAATGAACCCAGCCTTCTACGCTTCCCACTTACCTACTTGCCTGCCCTAAAACATCTTATTTCGGTACCTCCAACCTAATGGCGTGCAGAAGCTGTGGTGAATTAACCTCTCGTACTGCTACTGTAGAGCTACCCGAAGCTTGTGCCCTTGGCCTCACTGCCGGGTCTTGACGCTTCAGAAGCAATGCACCTTGCCGTAGCGCTGAGCGTGGAGGGCCTTATCCAGACAAGCACCACCAAATAGAGAAGCGTTCATCATTGCTGTTCTTGTCTTGAGGGAAATAGAGAGGTTTATTCACAAGCGAGGTGTATTTTGTTATTCATTTTTGATTACTGTGACGTTGACCGGACAGTTGTGCACCAGACCGCTGCTCGTCGACCCCAACAGCGCCCTGTTACAGGTTGCGAAATGAGGTCAAACGATGTTCGGAGGGCTGCTTGTCCATCGTTGTGAACGAACCTCTCCAACGTGCCGAGCCCGCGAGAGCCACAGATGATGTTGGAAATCCCACGCTGCAACAATGAAGTGAGCAGGCCTGACAGCAGGTGTGGACAAACGGGTGTGAAAGGTTACCCTCTGTGCAGCGCCGCAGATGTTGTCGCTAAGCTCGGAGGGTGTGCGGTAGGGGAGAGTCATCCATTCACATTTGCGCTGTATGGATGCGTTGTTAGGGCTGTGGATGGCTTTGGTAACGTAAGGGCTAACCTACCCCGTTGTTCTGGCACAGCTTCTGGTAGCGGTTCATAATGCGGCCGCTTTTCACGAACTCGTACTCCTCGAAGGCCTTGTGGCGCTGCTTCATGGACCACTTGCTCTCCCCTTCGGGTAGAGCGTCCACATGGAACTCTGGTTTGTGCACTCCGTGAACGAGCACCAGAGTGTGGTCTTTGGGTAGCGTCTCACACGCCCATTCGAAGGCACTGCGCAAAGGATAAGCTGCTAAGTTATAGAAAAGCGCTGTTAGTAGGGAGGGGTTGGCGGACCGTTCGCTCTGCTCAGACCCGTCGACTGCAATGATATGCTCGGGAGCCTCCTGTTCTGCCCTTCTACGACTCCTTTTGTCCTCTTCAACCGACTTCACAACAAGTGGAACGCTCATTCTGGGCGATGTGGGGGTTGGTGTGGCTTGTACTAAGCGCAAAAGCAAAGAAACAACTGGATAGAAAAAGCACGAGAACACGCGAATATCGTCAAAATTTCACCGCTGTTTGCTCGCGGTTGGAGAGGAATCTAAAAATGACGAAGAAAATCGATTTCCCAAGCCAGAAAGATGAACGGAACAACAACAAGGGAGGTGCACCCTTTGAGTCCAGCCCAACGCGAGGAAAGTGACCGTGTTCACAAAGATAGCTCCAATGAAAACGTAAAACAGCTTAATTCATACGATGCTGATGATCGTGATAAAGGCACCAACGTCGGCCTTCGCCAGCGAGCTGGGCGAAGAGGGGTGGCGGCCGACACCCCTTCGTCCACGCAACTTAGGCCAAGAAAACGTAAGGCGAGCGTTTCTAAAACGAGCACAACTCCGCAGCCCACCGGCAGCAGCATTACAGGAGGGGCCAAGTCGGTAGGTATGCGTGTGTTCCAGATGCTCATACTAGTCGTCGTCGGTTCCTGCATGGCCGTAGGCGCCGCTGTCGTACGAGTTCATTCGCTATTTTTACGTGGCCTCTACGGGACTGGCTCACGCTGTTGGCCAATTGTAGTGGCTCTGTTGGTCGTTCTTCCCCGCCCAAACGCCTCCCATTACAGGCCAACATGCCATAGCTTCACTAGAAACCATCAGACTTGGAGGTAGTCTGATATTCTCTTTTACGTTTCTCACAATGTCACTTACTTATGTTGCAATTGGCAGGAGCTGAGCAGGCCATCCTCATACGGGGAGAAGACTCGTCAAAACCGATCGTCCTTCTTCTACATGGGGTAAGTTCAGTTATAGTGTCCTGTCCCTCTCATACCTTCTCATCCTACGGTCATCAGGGTCCCGGATTACCTTTGATGCCCTTTAGGGCCAACTTTGCTGCCTTGGTAAGTCCGGATGGTATTACGCTTATTCTCTAGTTGTGTGGATTCTAATAATTTGTTTTGGGGAAAAACAACAGGAGAAGGATTTCGTGCTTGTGTATTGGGATCAGTACGGCGCAGGGAAGAGTTGCGAGTGGTCCAACTTCGTCGTGCCATCTTCATCGTCATCATCCAACACTTTGCAGCCAAGTCCTCTTGATCATCATCACCATCTCAGCTCTTCCCCCGGGCCTCTAGCAGAAGGCGAAGCCAACGAGGAAATTCTTCATAAACATAATGGCCGTGATGATGATCCTGATTATGGAGGTGATGACGATACGAGCCTTCCTGTCGCCAAGGCCAGGCCCCGTTGTCGTCGCTGTCAGACATCGCAAATGATGAGAGACCGATTTGTCGACATGGTTGAGGACGATGAGCAGACGCCCCGCGCCGACCTCGAGTCGGCGCTGCACAACGTGGAAGAACTGGTTCGCTACCTGTGTCGCCGCTTCGGGCGGCCGTCCGTCTCGCTCGTAGCTCACGACGCGGGAAGCGTGCTGTCCATGCACCTGGCGCACCACCATCCGGAATTGGTGCGCGCAGTGTTCCTTGTCGCGCCGATTGTGGATTTTGCGCGCCAGGCTGCCAACGCACATGATTGGGCGCGCGATAAAGCCGCGCGCCAGGGCCAGCACGCGGTGTTAAGGCGATTGGGCGAGAGCGCGCCGCACAATGTGACGCAATGGCTGGAGCTGTGGCGCGCGGTGTCCGACATGCGGGGCGACATGCGCGCGGGCGGCTTCTTGCTGAAGCTCCTGCACCACATTTTCACGGCGTCCGAATATGGCGTGTCTGAGAAGCTCATTTTCCTTCCGTGCGGCGTTCAGACGGCTGCTCAGCAGTTCGCCGAGTTGCAGCGCGTCGATCTCAAGCGCCAGGTGCCGCACGTTGGGGTGCCCGTAGGGATGGCTTGCGGCAAGTTTGACCGACTCGCGCCCTGCGCGGTGGTCCAAGACTACCTGCGAACTCTGCGCCAGCAGGAGGAGCGTGGACAGCAGGCGGACAGCACCGCGAACTTTGACGAGGAAGCACTAAGTTTCATCATCTTCAACAATTCAGCGCACTGGCCGTTCATTGAAGAACCGGACATGTTTATAGAGCGTATGCGCAAGTTCTTGCTTCTGCACCGGTAAAAAGGTGGAAACACTTCATTGCAACCAAAGTCCGGATTTATGCTGAAACCATGTAGTACTATAATATCATATATTGAGTAATATTTTCACTATCCAGGCTCTGTGTGCGGGACTCGACATTCCATTAACAATTAGCGCAAGTTTTCATAATATATATCAGAAACAATAAAAATAAACTTAAAAAAAATAAGCACGCAGCGGCCAAGCCAGTTTTGGAATAAGCACGACTTTTGAGGAATAAAGAAACCAAAAGAAATAAAATTAATTTGTGATTTGTCATGCGCAGCAGAACCTCAACATCGTTCTTGCACTCCGTCAACACCTCACGGCAGGTCTACGGAAGACTTCCAGTTACTTCAACACTTCGATTGAGAAGTAGCACGCAGCTTCAATCGGCGAGATCTTGGAGTAACCTGGAAAGCGCGGCAGTGTCCAGCGTGAGAGAACGCTACACAAAATTGGCTGATCGTCTGCAAGAGATTACCCATCTGGAAGGGATCTCGGCCCTCTTGTCATGGTGCACCTCGCCCTGGCCAACAGTTATCTCATTTCACTGATTCGCCCACAATCTGCAGGGACATGGAAGTTGTGATGCCTCGCGGTGGCGGAGGTACGACGTACCCGTACTTAGCACGTGCAATGATGCTTAACAGTCTATTATTCCCTCACAGACGTACGAGGCAAGCACATGGCAGCCCTCGCCGGTGTCCTGCACGAGAAAAAGACTTCTGTGGAGCTCGGGGCGTTAATCTCCAGCCTTGCCGACCACATAGCCGCTTCCTCTGTACTCCACCCTTCTCTCTTCCTCCCATTTCTTTACATTTCTTATCATTTCTTTTCAATCGAAACAAACAGGAACTCAACGACCACGAGAGAGCGAATGTGAGGGATGCCAAGCGCGACTATGATCAGGTTTGTTTCCCTTGCGTGCCCTTGGGCAAGTGAGTGTCTCAACTCGGAGTACAGGAAGTCCTGGTGCCCAAGGAGCTGGTCCAGCGCGTTGCCGAGCTCGAGAACCGCGGCCACATGGTCTGGACCGAAGCTCGCAAGCAGAACGGTTGAGAAGCCCTCCGTGCACGCTGAGAGTCAACCTAACCTGGCTTCTCTTCCTCTCCCCCTCCCTCTCCCTTCCCTCTCCTCCCCCCTTCCTTCCCCAAAGACTTTGCGAGCTTCGCGCCGGTGTTGAAGGAGTGGGTCGAGCTTAGGAAGAAGGTCTGCGCCCTGACCGATCCGACCAAACCGGCCTATGACGTGTGCATCGACCGATTCGAACGCGGCATGACCGCTCAGCGCTTCGATGAGATCTTCTCCCAGGTGTGGCGCGTGACATTGTTGTTGGTTGCATGGCAACTTGTTCACATTGTAACCCACAATTCCCCATTTGACTCCATCAGGTCAAGGCCGGCCTGATTCCGCTCATCGCCGAAATCGCGAAGGCCAAGGCGGAGAAGCCCGAACTAAACTACGACCAGTCCTTCCTCAACTCCGATGCCTTCTCCGCCAGCGCCCAAGAGAAGCTCGGCAAGCGGATCAGCCGTGACCTCGGATTCGATACCGAGCGCGGACGATTGGTTCGCTCACTCCCCCCAGAGCCCTGACAGAACACGTCATCGTAACCAATATACAAACAAACAAACAAACAAACAAACAAACAAACAAACAAACAAACAAACAAACAAACAAACAAACAAACAAACAAAAATCTACATTAATGTAAACAAATGTTAAACTAATTTTGGCTATATTTCGCAGGACGTGTCAACTCATCCGTTTACGGGCGGTCCCCACCCGACTGGTGTGCCGCCCTTCCCCTCCGTAGGAAAAATGGTGAAGATGTGGTGGCGATCGAAGGATCAATAATGGATTCGCTCTGTAGATGTGCGAATCACCACGCGCTACTCGGCGAACCTTCTCGAGGGTCTCATGGGCACCATCCATGAAACCGGTGCGTGACAACGTTCTCTTTCCTTTTATTTTCCTTTTATTTTCCTTTTTCCTGATTGCCTCAGGTAACCTGCGCCCGCTATATATATATATATTTATATGTGCATATTCGCAGGTCATGCCCTATACGAGCAGGGGCGCAATAAGGAGCACGTTGACTTGCCGGTCGGCCGCGCGCTCGGCATGGGGCACGCACGCGCTACCTCCTCTGGGCAAGATATATTGTGTCTGTTACTCACGTGTTTTTCGATGAAACATTTAGTATTCACGAGTCGCAGTCTCTCTTCTACGAGCGGATGATTGGTCAGAACCGTCTCTTCTGGAAGGTAGCCACTTTCTCTTTATTTTCTTTTTCTTTATTTTTCTTCTTTTTTCTTTTATTTTCTTTGTATGGAGTCTTCGGTTTTATGAGGGTTATCAACAATAGATGCTCTGATCTATCTCGTAAGAAAAGAACTGATTCACTTTATTTGTCGATATGCAGTATGCGTGGCCAGTCGTGGGTGAGTTCTTCCCTCAGCTAGCCAAGGAAAAGTCGGCGGAAGACATGTATCGTGCCCTTAATGTCGTCACGCCTTCTTTCATCCGCGTCGATGCTGATGAGGTAAGCGCGCCACTACTTCATAATGGAGAAATTCGCCTCGCATTCCTCAGCCCTGTTCACTCAACCAATGGCGTTGTGGGGGGGGGAACAGGTGACCTATTCTCTACACATCATCCTGCGCTTCGAAATCGAACGCGATTTGTTCAACGGAGGACTCAATGTCGATGACTTGCCTCATGTGCGTTTTAACGTAACACAGATTTCGACTTTTGGATCCAACCGAGAGTGATTCACATTGGGCCCGCATGGAATGCGTTGATAGGTGTGGAACGAAAAGATGAAGGCCTATCTGGGCGTAGCGCCTCCAACCAACAAGCAGGGCGTGCTGCAGGACGTCCACTGGAGCGCCGGTATCCAACCCTTAGGCCTGCACCAAAAAATAATAAAAAATCAATTATAAAATTATAAAATTATAAAAAGAAAAAGAAAACCTCTAACACCTCTACAGGTTTGTTTGGCTATTTTCCGTCATACAGCTTGGGCGCCATGTATGCTTGGTATGCAATACGCAGTCGCTATTTTCCCTGTAAAGCAATGATCGCAAGATGCTGAGTCCAACTTATGTTTTCTTCACAGCCAACTCTATAACAAGGCCAACGATGAGATTCCCGAGCTGGAAGAGCAGCTCGCCCAAGGCAACTTCGCCTCCATCAAGGTACGTCTCGGGTATCCTATCATTCGTGTACACCATTTTTCTTCTGAAGGCAGCCCTCCCCGTCATTGTAACAACTCGCGAACAGTCGTGGCTGGGCGAGAAGATCCACCAGAAGGGATCCCTGCTGCCCTCCGGCGACGAGCTGTGCAAGGCCGTCACTGGCGAGCCGCTCAACCCCGCACACTTCCTCCGATACCTCCGCGAGAAGTACTCAGAACTGTATCATCTGGTGTGAGGCACAATATCCGAGGCGCCGGCTTATCGTATTGGGCCCAGCATAATGATAGCCCCGAGCAAATTCCCCTCGTGTAGGCCATGTTTGGAACATTAGCGATGGTCTCGGTCTTGGGCCCCCGGCATGTCACATTCTCATGTTTTTCGCGCCAGCTCACCCCTGTCTTCTTATTCTTTTTCCTTATTCTTCCGCTCTTTCCGGCCTATCGCATGGCTGGGAAGACTTGCACGTGACTGGACTGAGCGGCGACCAATAAAGATAGCTTGTTGTTTTGTTGGAAGTTTATGTCTTTTCCTTTTTTATTTCGAACACAATTCCCATCAACCGGTGTAGGCAGCGCTAGTGACTGCGTGCGGCGCCGCTCCTGCAGCCTTGCCTGGAGTCTTAAAGGAGACCTGTAGCGCTTTGTTGGGCATGATTTGGTAGCCGTTGAGTGCAGCGATGGCCTGCTGCGCGTCCTCGAGTTTCATGAAATTGACGAAACCGTAGCCCTGCGGTGATACGGAACAGAAGTCAGACATCCTTGAAGGACTTCCCTTCTTCTTCTTCATCGACACGGGCACGAACGCGATAGGGCTTACCTTGCATTGGCCGGTGGCAAGGTCTCGCACAAGCTTGACATTGTAAAGAGCACCATAGGGGCTAAACAGCCGGTAGAGGTAGTTGTCATCTGAGGTGGGTGGCAGGTTGTAGACGAACAGGCAGTACTGCTGAGTCGCAGGGGCCGTAACGGGAACACCACTCCCACCCACCGCGGCACCGGCAGCAGGCACCGCTACTGCAGCACCGGCCGGTGCTGGTGTGGCGGCAGCATAGCCGGAAGGCGCCGCGCCGTAAGCGTACGCCCCGTAGGCCTCAGGCGCTGCGTAGCCATAAGCTTCGGCGCCCACGCCGTACCCGGCGTATGTTTGCCCCCCTGCATGATGCGCCGAGTGGTGTGAGATACCAGCCTCTCTTTCTCTCTTCAAGTGGTACCAGCAATGGCATAGGGCGAGTAGCGAGGGGCCCCGTAGCCGGTATAGCCGTAGGCTCCGTAGGCGGGCTTGCCGTAGGCGGGCTGTGCGTAGGGGAGGCCCATCATCTTTCGCTTCTTCTTGAGCTTGTCCTCTACCGTGTCGGCAAACTTGATGGCCAGCGGCTGGTAAAGGCCCTCCGGTTGTGTGTTGTTGAGCGCTGCGATGGCTGCCTCGGCCTGTGCGCGTGTGTCGTACCGCACGAATCCCACGCCTCGGCTGACTCCGGTCATTGGGTCTTTTACGAGCAAGGAGGGGGGGGTAAGAAGGTGAGTAGAGCTAGCCAAATGGGAAGGGGTTTGGAAGCTTGAAGGGGGAGTAAACTCGCAAGGAAGGAAGTCGCACCGACAAGGATCTTGGAATCTATGATAGTGCCATAGGGAGCGAAGATTTGATCGAGCCGTTCCTTGGTTACGCTAGGGTCGAGCTTGCTGATATAGAGGTTAGCGTGTTGGATGTCAGACGATGAGGGTCGCGCATAGCTCACTTTGAGCCTCTTATTTTCCAGTTGCTTGCCTTCGTGGGTGGGAAACGTAGACCACCACCACGTAGCGCAAGGCAAAGGAAGAAAATGAAAAGTAAAATGAAAATGAAAAGCGAAGATAAGGGGAGGCGGTCCCGATGTATATGTACAAATGGAGAGATCAACCATGGTTCAAAGCAAAAGGCAAAGCAAAAGACGAAGCAAACCGAAATCGAAAGAGAACATAGGGCAAAAAGTATAACAAACAAAAAAAAGTGTAACTGAGATTAATAAATATATAGACAAAACCAATTCGCCAGACCCTTTGAACAGGGAATGAACGAAATATATAAAAACGAACTTAAGCGAGTTCGTACCATTCAGGGCTTCAATTGACCTCTGTGCACACTGCGGATCTTGAAACTCAATGAATCCATAGCCAAGAGAGAGGCCTGCAAATCTAATTAGAAAACGAATTTGACAATTGGAGAACCTTACTGTGTGATACCTGTTTGTTTATCCTTCATCAGCTTGCACGAGGCAAGCTCGCCAAAAGGGGCAAAAAGTGCTCGCAGGCCCTCTTCGGTGACACTTGACGGTAAATAATTGACTATGAGATTGGAGGCGGATGTGTTGGTCTGTTCGCCAGACGCAGAATCTTGATAATAGTGTTCCTGTTGTTGTTGCTCTGCAGGACGGTGGTTCTGGACTTCCAATCCAGGCGGCACAATCGCATCAGGGCCTTCCATTAG
>CDFF01069509.1:0-11139 GCA_000826265.1 Acanthamoeba culbertsoni
TGTTTGTCTGCAGAGAGGCCGACCAAGATGCGTCACGGGGGTACGCATTCTCAGAGGGACTCTCTGAGGCAGCCCCTTCTACAACAGACAGTTAGTGGAGTAAGCAGCTACGAGACAGATGCGGCTCTCATCGAAGAGCGAAACCGTGACATGCAGGAAATTGAGGGTGAATTGAGTGCCCTCCGAGATGTGATGAGAGACGTCAAGGGTCTTGTTGACGAGGGCCGAGAACAACTGGACATTGTAGAGGAACAAGTCGTCGTTTCAGATATTCGAGTTGAAAAAGGAATCGACGACCTTACCGACGTACGTCGATTTGATTTAAAATGGAGGTAGAGCAAAAATTTGATGATCTGTACTGATTGTGGTATTGCTAGGCAAATCGCCTTGCGTGCAGCGCTCGGTGGAAGAAATTGTGGATTCTCATTTGCTGCTTGATTCTGCTTGCCATTATAGGCGCTGTTGTAACGGTCATTGTTGTCGTCCTCCTCAACAAATAAATGTAAGTAGCCTACGAGCTTCGTTGAAATCAGTTGTCGGAAATGTTGTGGCTTGTTCTTGGGCCTAGAGTGCGCTCTTTCTGTTCAATTTGCGTGCAGCTGTGCAAGTATTTAGTGCTCTTGCTGCGACTGCAGCCAGAAGAGGTCTCACCTTGGGCTCGTTCGGCTTTGAAGCACAAGTAGGATATGATGGTGAGGCAGTAAATCATGGCAAAGTATCCAGATATGTAGACGCGTGCAATCGGGGACGAAGCAAATGACGGCGCGTGGGTGAGGGCAGCAAAGGTGTACGCCACGGCCAGTGGTGACACCGCGGAGAATGGCGTGATGGCTACGTAATCGAGGCGAAGGTAAGTTATGGCCCACAGTTAGATAGGGATGTAATGACAACCACCCTCCCATGTTATAACGCGGTGATGGTACCGGGCTCGGAAGACTTGGCAGTCTGAAATCCAGCCCGCAGTATGCCGAAGGAGTTAACCAAAAAGCCTACCATCGACAGGAACTTGTACCTGTGCGGGAAGTCATCATGGGCTGGACCTGGGCGAGGAGGGGATAGGGCAAGCGCACCGATCGCCGCGCAAGATGGAAACCTTGAGCTCCTTGCCCCACACGTAGCTGGTGATCGACATCACCCAGACGAATCCAGCCAGCGCTGGCCAGTGAATTATCCCCCGTCTGCACCAGCATTGCAAACAGATCAGTAACAATCCCTTTGTGTCGCCTTGAACGTCGACGGTACTCTCTCTTTTGGCACGGGTGCGGAAGGCCTCGGTTGTAGAGAGTGCTCAGGTAGAGGAAGAGGGCGTAGATGAGAGTATAGATGAGGTTGAAGAGGAAATAGGTCTTGCCGAAGAGGGTGTGGATGGTCTTAAAGAGAGATGTGGTATAAATCAGAGAACCCAGTAGCGAGAAACGCTCGAAGCTTCGCGTGAAGGTCCGCTTGACGCCGATATTCTTGAGTAGGTGACGATACCTGCATCATGTCATCATCAGCCATACTCATTCCCTACAGGTGAATACAGGAATTGGGCAACTATTACATATTTCTGAGACCATACAAGGCCACCGCTTGGCTATACCATACGAGCAACTGAGTGCTGTGCTCGAGACAATCGTAAGTGTGACTACCATAGGGCATGGAATTTGGATTGTGTACGTGGTTTCGCCAATGGGTTGGTTCGTCTGCAACCGTCTGAGGCACCACAGAGCCGTGGGTGCCAACATGGTCAAACTTGCCTGCACCCGGTAGGAACAACAGGCTCAGCAGAGAGCCGCAGGCGCTAAAGCAGGGTTTACCTTCGTGACAGGAGTGAGTTCACTCCACGCTTCTTTCGCGACGTGCGAGGGGGCAACGAGCACCTCACGCACACGGCTAAAGCAAGTTCAGTACGGGCTTACCGAAGCTCCCTAAGGCAGTACCTGCGCATAGATGCATAGGCCTGCGCGTGCCGAGTGGTCTCTCTATCCATGGCTCGTGAGATCTTAAGAGGGGGCCAGATGGTATCGTGTTTGTTGCGCACGGCCATCTGCACAGACACAATGCAAAATTGGCTTTTTCCCCCTTCCTTTTCTTGTGATTTTCTCCTTCTGGTTTCATGCGCACAGCTTTGATCACCACCTCCGCGCGAGCACAGCCTGTGCTGTCAACAAGGGGCTTTATCGCTACCACAGCGTTGTTTTACCCTCGGGCGGTGTCTCTAAGGCTGAGAAGCAAAGAGAGTGAGGAGCGGGATCATAAAACACGAGATGAACCGCCCAATGAGCAAACAACAAGGCCTCCTTCGTTGTTCGAAAAGACAAGGCGAGTTGAGGAAAGCGAGCTGGAAGAGAAGTTTATTAAGGGCAGAGGTCCGGGAGGCCAGAAAATCAACAAAACGAACAGCTGCGTGTACCTAAAGCATGTACGTATCAGAAATTATATGTGATTGCTAACCTATTTATTTAATTATATCCCAAGTATATATTTTAATATATTTATATATTGTATTTGTGCAGACGCCAACGGGTTTGGAAGTGAAATGTCAGGAGCAGCGCGAGCGCGAGCGCAATCGCTCTATTGCCCGAAAAATTCTCCACGTACCTTGGCTCCACGCACAGAGGCAGTAGAACCCACGCTGACGCCTGTGCAGGAGAAGCTCATGTTGCTGTACTTCCCGGAAGAGAGCAAAACCTTCAAGCGACAAGAAAAGATACGCCGCCGAAAAGAGCGCATGCACCGTCGATATTGCCGAACAGACTCTGTTGAGGAAAGCCGAGAACAGGAGGGAAATGGAGTGGACGAGAAGCCTAGCTCAACATACGGGGCCAGGCGTCCATCCGCCACCACGTTCAGGGCAATGCCGACCCACAACGCGAAGACTGGCGGCGGTACGAACATCTCCTGGTGGATTCTTCTCCCTCACCTGTGACTGCAATATATCTCACCAACCACTTTAACCATAGAAGGGAGCGAAAAGGTAGACCCGAAGAATCTGCCGGACTTCGTGTTCCAGCGGTTGGGTATATCACGTAGTGATGTAGTTGGGTGTTCTACCATCTATTCGGACGAGCTCGAGGATGAACTTGAAAACGACTATGAACTGACAGACGATGACGATCAAGAAGACGACTCCGATTACGACGAGGACGATGACGAGGACGAGTACAGCGACGGCGCCGAACAACCAAAGACAAGAAGGCAACCCTCATAAGGCGGAGTTTATCGTTTCGGGAAAATAAAATAAAATTGTTATCCTCTGCCCTTGGCGTACTTCTTGTCTGCTTGGTCGTGTATCCAGCTGTTCCAGCGATTCCACTTGATCCCCTCGGCCAAGGCCTGCGCGCATGGAAGAAAGGGAGCGCTCAATACAGGCTCTTGCAGGGGAAAATCACTCCTAGGTTGTGCTGAACGCACCTTTTCATAGAGCGAACCGATGTTGATGTTACAACTTCGTCCAGAATAGGTGAGGTTGAGTTTGATGCCCACCGCAGTCGAATAGAACAGCCTTTGCACACCGAAGAAATCACTTACTTTCCGCCAGTGGCCTCACCCTCCCCCCTCCCCACCCCAAACAGTGGCCACGACGTACTCTCGTTTAATCTTGTCGAACTCTTCTCGGAGAGCGGTGAGCTCAGTGTCGCGCTCCTGCTGCTGGCGACTCACCGACGGCGAGGCGTTCTGCTGCACGAGAGACTTGTAGGCCTGTCGCAGTGCCTGCAACTCAGCCTGCAAATGCTCTGTAGTTTCATCCTTCTCCCTCGTCGTCTCGGCCAGCTGCGCTTCTAATCGCTCCAGCTGCGCGGAAAGGAGCGATCCCCATCAGCGTGCGATGCGTGGAGAAAGGGCGTCCCTGGGCGGAGACTCGTGACCTACCTCGCGTGCCAGGAGGGAGTGTTGTGTCTTGAGAGCCTGCATGCTGCTGTCGTGCAGCTCCTTCTGCGATTCCATCAGCTGCGATTTCGCGGCTAGCTCGGCATTGAGCTGGGCGATGCGCCGGTCTTTGGCGCGCGCCTCCTCGGCCTCACGCTCGCGCGTACGGGGATCGTGCCGCTCCTCTGCTGCGCGCAGCTTCTCCTCGAGCACGCCCAGTCTCTTTTGATACTCAGTCTCCCTGAGAGGCAGATGGGCGGAAGAGGAGATTTTGTTTTTTTGTTTTTTTTTTTGGGGGGAGGCAACGGATAATGAGCTGTAAAGGACTCAACCATCACCAGAGCAGAGGCAGAGGTCGGCAGGGATGGTGTAGGGGGGAGGGCGAGGGGAGGGCGAGGGGAGGGAGAGGAGGGATTACTGGGACCGGGCCTGGACGAGTTGTTCGCGAGCCTCGGCGAGGGCAGTGGCGAGGTCGAGGGCCTCGGAGGCCTGGGCCTGCGCCCTCTGCAGCTCGACCCGGAGCATGATGGCGTCGGCCTCGATCTTCCGCCGCTGGCCGTCCCTGTCGTCGATGATCTGGCGCAGCTCCCGCTCGCGCTCGATGAACAGGTGCTGCCCGCGCTCCACCTCGCTGCGCCCGAGTGACTCGAACTGGCCCAGGCGCGCTGTGAGCTGTGCGTTGAGCTCTTCTGTGCGGCGCCGGTCCTCGCGGTCCTTCTCGCCGGCGGTCAAGGCGGCCTGTAGCTGCTCTCGCGTCTCCCTGAGGTGTTCCTGCGCCTCGCGTGCCCGTTCCTTGTCCTCCTCCCGCTCCCGCTCCAGTTTCCGAATGCGCCGTTGCAGCTCGTCCTTGACCTCGCGCTGCAGGCCCTTCTCGTCTTCGCGCTCCCGCTCCAGACGCTCGACCTTGGAGTGGAGTTCGCGCACGAACTCTTCCACCGCCCACCGCGCGCTGTGCGCCAGCGCATCGGCGTTGCTTCCGCCCTCCCCGGCAGCGGCAGCGGCCTTGGTGGCGGCCTCGCGCTCGCTCTCGCGCAGGCGCTCCCACTCCTGCTGGAGGGCCGCCACGCGCAGCTCCACCTGCTCGATGGCGTCCTCCCGGCCACGCGCCGAGTCGGCCTTCTGTGCCTGTGCCGCCAATGCAAGCGTGGCCTCCTCGTGCACCGCGCGCAGCCGCAGGGCCTCGGCCTCGGCCGCCGCCATCCGCCGCTGCAGCTCTTCGCACGCGTCCTGCGCAGCGCGCTCTGCGTGTTGTGCCTTAAGGCGAGCCTCCTCTGCGGCAGCATTGGCGGCGCGCTCGCTCTCGAGCTCCTCTTGGAGGGTCTTCCTTTCGAGCTCCATGGCCTCGAGCCGCTTGCGGCCTTTCTCCAGCTCGAGGCGCACGGAGGCCATCTTGCCCTCGCGCACGTTGAGTTCGTTGCGCATCTTCTGCATATCGAACTTGAGCGACACGATCTCGCCCTCCAGGCGCCTCTTCTCCCGCTCCATGGAATCCCGTAGGCGTGCCAGCTCCTCCTCCTTGAGCGACAGCTCCACTGCCAGGGTGTCCGCATCCATCGACGCCACTGCCCTGCTGCCGAGGCCCGCGACGCCATCTACATGGCCGCCTGGCAACGAGGCGTCGCCGGCGCTCCCCTCCGCCTCGCCACTCCGGCGCAGTCGTCGCACGAACCTGGCAGCCACGCACGGTGTGAGCCAGCAGCACCAGCACAGTATCAACGTGATTGGTCGATTGCTCGATTGGGGGAGGAAGGGAGGGGAGGGGACCTCGCGCACTTGCGCCCAGCGGGAGAAGCCTGCTCCTCGAACTGCTCCTTCATGGAGACCATGTTGGCCGTCTCTTTCTGCATCTCCTGTTTGGTTGGGTTGACGTGCGCAAACACATCGGTCGGTCACGTTCTCGGCCGCCTCTCGTGGAGGCACGTCGCGTCTCGGGAATAATTGGGGGGGAGGGGGGAGGACGAGGGCGAGAGCTCTCGTTACCTCTGCGAGCTGCGTGACGTAATGCTCCAACGCCTCCTTCTCGCTTGTGAGGGCGAACACCTGCAGAACAAGAGACGACTCGATGGGGTTGGCGAGGGGATGGGAAGCAGACCACGCGTAGGCGAGCACCTGGTCGTGATGGCCGCCATCATGGCGGCAGACCACGAGGATGATTGGTGGTGGGGAGAGGGAGGGGGAGGGGGGAGGGAAGGTGGAGCGAGAGGGATGGGTGCTACCATACCTTACGCTGCTCCTCCTCGAACTGAAATCGGAGGTCCCAGAGCTCCTCCTCGATCTTGGACTTCTCCTCCTCAAGCTCGTCGTAGGCAGCTTTCGAAACCTGAGCTCGCCAAGCCATGGCATCAGTCGCGGGCATGGCACTCAAGCGAACTGACAGGGGAGGCGGATTGGGGGGGGGGAATACCATCGCTCCGTCCGGCGAGGCGTCATTGCCGCCCTGCGGCATCGAGGCGGGCTTGACGAAGCTCGTTTTGCGTTTGATTCTGATAGAATTTCGCCGGCAAGTTAGCTACGGCTGATGAGGAAGACGAAAGACGGGAAAGGAGGGAAGGCGGGTGAGTTCGCCCTCGTGCCTCTCTTCAGCTGATATCAGCTTGGCATTGATGGTGCGAAGCTGATCCTCAAAGCTCAACTCCCCTCTTGCATGGTCCGCCCCATCGTCGTCACCGCCCCCGATGTGAGCCATAGCTCGGGAGTCATCGGCTGGGCCTCCAGATGCTGGTACGCCACTCTCTGGGCCATTCGGTTCCTCCTGAATCATGTAAGCCTCGGTGAATACGACGCCAAGGGGCGAATTAATTTCCTATTATTTCGCTACTCGTCGCAAAAATAAATAAAAAAATAGAAATAAATGCCGCTGAAACTGAAAATACCGGAGGAGAGCGTGGATCGACCGGCAGTTGGTGGAGATGGCCAACAAGGGTGGCTTCCACTTCTTTGAGTTGGTCGGCCAACCTGTCGCGTTCTTCCTGGTATCGCCCCACTACCCCCTCCACCTCTTTGACGAAGCCTGTTGCGCCAGCGGGTATTATTACCGCACGCACCGCTGCATCGCTGGTTTCGGTCTTGGGACTCTTCCCCTCTCCTTCCTTTGCCTTAAGTGAAGGCGGCACCTGGCGGCTGGACGCGGAGGATACCGCTCCGGTAGTGGGGCTCACCGTAACGAACTCCGTGGTTGCCGGGCCAGAAGAAGGGTCCTGCCTGGCGTGGTCCTCCTCGTTTTGGCTCTCGGGCAAGGAAGAGAAAGGCACAGACACGCCCTCCATGTTTTACAACGTGCGACGGCCCTACAGGCCCACAAGGAAACTTCGAACAAGAAAAACGTTTGCGCAATACCAAAAATTAACCTAAATGAAGAGAATTCACGCAGAAAATCGACACCGTTTTCTGGAAAAAACACAGAGAGGACCTTAAAGGTCGGCATAGCCAGGCATGGGGAAGGCGGAAGCGAAGGCCTCGACCTCCTGCTTGAGAGCCTTGAGCTCTTCACTGGTTTCGAGGGCGGGCAGGAAATTCTTGAGGAGCTTGCCCTTCTTAGCCTGGATGGCGAGACCAATCTGCACGCCCTTGTGGAGCAACTCTGCGATGCGAACAAAGTCGGCTTCCTTGAGGCCGCGCGAGGTCATGGCAGGAGCGCCCAAGCGAACTCCACCCGGCGAGAGAGCGCTTGCATCACCGTAGACCGCGTTCTTATTCACCGAGATGCTGAAACACCACCCATGAATGAATGAATGAAGCCCAAAAGAGGGGAGGGCGGTACCTGGCAAGCTCAAACAGCTTCTCCAGCTTGCTGCCAGTCATTTCCTGCGGCCTCACGTCCCACAGTACTGAGGTGCAGAATGGGTGCAGGTGAGCCCGTGTGCTCCACCCGGTTCCACATGCTGCGGAGAGAAGGGTCCTTACCGAGGTGGTTATCGGTGCCCCCGGTGACTACCGAGTAGCCCAGAGATACAAGGGTCTCAGCGAGCGCCTTGGCGTTCTTCTTCACCTGCTGGATGTACTCCTGGAATTGGGCGCGGGCGGTCAGCGACGGAAAGGCGTGTGATTATCAGGGGCAATAGCAGTAGCAGTAGAATGGAATTGTGTGCCTTGAATTCAGGCTGAGAAGCTTCCTTGAGAGCAACGGCGATGGCGGCGATGGTGTTTTCATGGGGGCCGCCCTGGAGAGCAGGGAAGACTGCATTGTTGATGCGCTCCTCGTAGTCATAAGGGGCTCCGGTGGCTTCATTCTTTCCCCGACGGAAGAAAATGAGGCCGGCGCGTGGGCCGCGAAGGGTTTTGTGTGTGGTGGTGGTCACCACATCGCAGTATTCGAATGGGCTGTTGCACTCCTGCGCAGCGACGATGCCACTGATGTGGGCCATGTCGCAAAGCAGGTAGGCGCCGTGCTTGTTGGCGATCTGGCGCAGACGCTTGTAGTCCCAGTCCCGCGGATACGCGCTGGCGCCGGCGATGATCACTGTTGGTTCGCTCGAAAGCATGAGAGGGTGCGCGTTGAGAACGACTAACTTAAGAAGGATGACGCCGAGGTAGACAACGCACTCTTGGGTCTGAAGAGAGCAGCATTCTCTTCAAGCCGGTCATAGTCAATGAGACCAGTCTTGGAGGACACCTGGTACGGCATGGACTCGAAGTAGATCGACGTGGCAGAGATCTTACGCTTATCGGTCTGATACCCATGGGTCAAGCTGCATGTACCAAGGCATTCGTGTCAGCAAGAGGATCTTTGTTGATTAGGTAAAAGTGGTACGTACTGGCCACCAGAAGGCAGATCTGGCCGCAGAGAAGAGGACCCAAAAGAAAGAATAATAAAGAGAAAGGAGAAAAGAGAGAATGGAGATAAGGAGATGTTGATGAACAAACAAACAAACAAACAAACAAACAAACAAACAAACAAACAAGCGTAATCCTACCGAGGCCCATGATGCGATCATGAGGATTAAGAAGAGCGGTGTACGCAGCAAAGTTTGCAGGGCTGCCAGAGTAAGGCTGGACATTAACTCCCCACTGCTCAGGCGACAGGTGGAATGCCTCTAGCGCACGCCTGACGCACAGATTCTGTGTAGGAACTATAAGACAGGATACATGGGACACACAACTCGCCGTAGAAGAGTTGAGTTGTATGAAGCTGTGCGCACCTCCAACTGGTCCACCACCTCGTTACCGCCATAGTAACGCCGGCCAGGCAAGCCTTCCGAATATTTGTTGGTCATACAAGATCCAAGCGCTTCGAGTACGCCTTGAGAGGTGAAGTTCTGCAGTTACAAATATTTGAGTACCAGGCAAACCTACTGGATTTGATGTGCGAGCACCTCAGAAGCGATGAGTTCGATGCCCGCAATCTGACGCTTCTTTTCCTGTCGTATGAGGGCCAACACCTCTGGGTCAGACTCGGAAAGCGGAAGATTACCAGCGTGACTCATCTTGTGCCGGTTTGGGTAGAATCAAATGGCCGAGAGAAAAAGCATTTCCGTGTTTTTCGCCCTGTCCTTTAGGGAACGAAGGTTTTTTCTCTTTGGTCTTGTGAAAAATCGTAGAACAGAGCAGCCCCAAGGGCTCTCTTCCCCGAATTTCTCACACCGAAGAATCTAGTCGCTTGCTGTCTTTTCCCGAGAAGATGCGAGGGCAATAAGTACGCAGCTGCAACAGTTAGTGCAATGTTGACCATCTCCCCTGTTGTTGGGTATCTTACCGCTGAAAGCAAGGGTGAGAACCAAGGGTGTACTGCCCCTACTGGGTCTCGGAATGTCTACAGAGACTCCACCTATGTGGACCACGAAGTGGAATACGATATGCTGGAACGTGCAGAGCTTGAAGATCTTATAAGTGGCAACCTTCCCGACTTTTCCTCAGCCCTCGCAGCACGAAACGAAAAGAAGAACCGCTACTCGAACAATCTCCCTCTAGAGTGCACTCGCGTGAGGCTTGCTGCCCGGCCACACCTTCCCGGCTCCGACTATATCAATGCCAACTTTATCAAAGCTCCCTCGCAAGCTATCCTGGATGCCACAAGCTCGGCAGAGTATATTGCAACCCAGGCGCCGCTTTCGGAGACCATCAACGACTTTTGGAGGATGATAGCCGAAGTGGGGGCAGGCCTTGTAGTGATGGTAACTCGTCTCCATGAAGGGAGGCACGCTAAGGCCGCCCCCTACTGGCCACGAGCCTTTGGCGTTGCTGCCCAATTCGGTGAGGTGTGCGTGAGATATGTGTCCGTCCATTCCTACTACGGAACTGCCCGCGACGATCTCATCGTGCGACGGTTTCTCATCCGCCACCAGCCACATCATTCCGAGCTCCGAGCTGACCAGGCCGGTGCTGGAGAGGGAGAGTGGCGGGAGGTTGTGCATCTGCATTTTCAGGCATGGCCAGACTTCGGCTGTCCTGAGCCAAACAGCTTCAAGGATCTGTTAATGTTGATAGACTTGCATAGAGATGCGAACCCGCAAGCACCAGTGGTCACCCACTGCTCGGCCGGTCTGGGTCGCACTGGAGTGCTTCTAGCCGCCCACATCGCCCTTGTCCAGCTACGTCTTGGCCTACTTCCTGATGTATGGGCCATCGTGCGCCACATACGCCAACAGAGACCCGGCCTCGTGCAAACTCCGGAGCAATATGCCTTCATTCACAAGATCGTGCGTGCTCTCCTTGTGGATGCCAGCCTTCGTTGCAACCGGTTTCTCCCCCGCACGGATGAAGCGAAGAGGTGTCGCTCCAGCCCAACCCCACACAGCCATTTTCTCGCCGAAAAAGAAGCCTTTCGCTGCGGCCTGGACGGTGCCAGTGTCAGCAGCCAAGGCGACGATCCCACCTCACCATTTACTTACCTCTTCAAAAGACCAAGGCGACTGTCTTCGTCCACTCCTTCGGTTCCCACTGACGGCGCAAGTTAAATAAGTTTTTTTTTTTTGTCAATCCCGCGACAGCTGAGTTTCCAATTGTTGAATATAATTTTAATTCGATTTGAAAACTAAATAAAAATTAGAGCGATTTTTTGACCAATAGCACGAAAGTCACCGGAACAATTTTGTAAGAGCCCCCAGACTCCAGTTGGAAACAAATTTTGAAATGTTTTCAATCGTTCCCGGCCTCCAACGCTCCTTGTAGCTCCGAATTTTCAGGTTTCAAGTTACGGTCAACAAGTTGAGGTCAAGTTGCATCCAATGGGAATGGTCCTCGAAAAAAACAATAACCCACAACATGACCTTCGAACAGTTCAGAGAGCAGGCAGCTGCGTCGTTGTCACAGTGAGAGATGGTGACACGATTGTCCTAACACGAAATACCT
>CDFF01069510.1:0-12542 GCA_000826265.1 Acanthamoeba culbertsoni
CCCCCCCAATCCGCCTCCCCTGTCAGTTCGCTTGAGTGCCATGCCCGCGACTGATGCCATGGCTTGGCGAGCTCAGGTTTCGAAAGCTGCCTACGACGAGCTTGAGGAGGAGAAGTCCAAGATCGAGGAGGAGCTCTGGGACCTCCGATTTCAGTTCGAGGAGGAGCAGCGTAAGGTATGGTAGCACCCATCCCTCTCGCTCCACCTTCCCTCCCCCCTCCCCCTCCCTCTCCCCACCACCAATCATCCTCGTGGTCTGCCGCCATGATGGCGGCCATCACGACCAGGTGCTCGCCTACGCGTGGTCTGCTTCCCATCCCCTCGCCAACCCCATCGAGTCGTCTCTTGTTCTGCAGGTGTTCGCCCTCACAAGCGAGAAGGAGGCGTTGGAGCATTACGTCACGCAGCTCGCAGAGGTAACGAGAGCTCTCGCCCTCGTCCTCCCCCCTCCCCCCCAATTATTCCCGAGACGCGACGTGCCTCCACGAGAGGCGGCCGAGAACGTGACCGACCGATGTGTTTGCGCACGTCAACCCAACCAAACAGGAGATGCAGAAAGAGACGGCCAACATGGTCTCCATGAAGGAGCAGTTCGAGGAGCAGGCTTCTCCCGCTGGGCGCAAGTGCGCGAGGTCCCCTCCCCTCCCTTCCTCCCCCAATCGAGCAATCGACCAATCACGTTGATACTGTGCTGGTGCTGCTGGCTCACACCGTGCGTGGCTGCCAGGTTCGTGCGACGACTGCGCCGGAGTGGCGAGGCGGAGGGGAGCGCCGGCGACGCCTCGTTGCCAGGCGGCCATGTAGATGGCGTCGCGGGCCTCGGCAGCAGGGCAGTGGCGTCGATGGATGCGGACACCCTGGCAGTGGAGCTGTCGCTCAAGGAGGAGGAGCTGGCACGCCTACGGGATTCCATGGAGCGGGAGAAGAGGCGCCTGGAGGGCGAGATCGTGTCGCTCAAGTTCGATATGCAGAAGATGCGCAACGAACTCAACGTGCGCGAGGGCAAGATGGCCTCCGTGCGCCTCGAGCTGGAGAAAGGCCGCAAGCGGCTCGAGGCCATGGAGCTCGAAAGGAAGACCCTCCAAGAGGAGCTCGAGAGCGAGCGCGCCGCCAATGCTGCCGCAGAGGAGGCTCGCCTTAAGGCACAACACGCAGAGCGCGCTGCGCAGGACGCGTGCGAAGAGCTGCAGCGGCGGATGGCGGCGGCCGAGGCCGAGGCCCTGCGGCTGCGCGCGGTGCACGAGGAGGCCACGCTTGCATTGGCGGCACAGGCACAGAAGGCCGACTCGGCGCGTGGCCGGGAGGACGCCATCGAGCAGGTGGAGCTGCGCGTGGCGGCCCTCCAGCAGGAGTGGGAGCGCCTGCGCGAGAGCGAGCGCGAGGCCGCCACCAAGGCCGCTGCCGCTGCCGGGGAGGGCGGAAGCAACGCCGATGCGCTGGCGCACAGCGCGCGGTGGGCGGTGGAAGAGTTCGTGCGCGAACTCCACTCCAAGGTCGAGCGTCTGGAGCGGGAGCGCGAAGACGAGAAGGGCCTGCAGCGCGAGGTCAAGGACGAGCTGCAACGGCGCATTCGGAAACTGGAGCGGGAGCGGGAGGAGGACAAGGAACGGGCACGCGAGGCGCAGGAACACCTCAGGGAGACGCGAGAGCAGCTACAGGCCGCCTTGACCGCCGGCGAGAAGGACCGCGAGGACCGGCGCCGCACAGAAGAGCTCAACGCACAGCTCACAGCGCGCCTGGGCCAGTTCGAGTCACTCGGGCGCAGCGAGGTGGAGCGCGGGCAGCACCTGTTCATCGAGCGCGAGCGGGAGCTGCGCCAGATCATCGACGACAGGGACGGCCAGCGGCGGAAGATCGAGGCCGACGCCATCATGCTCCGGGTCGAGCTGCAGAGGGCGCAGGCCCAGGCCTCCGAGGCCCTCGACCTCGCCACTGCCCTCGCCGAGGCTCGCGAACAACTCGTCCAGGCCCGGTCCCAGTAATCCCTCCTCTCCCTCCCCTCGCCCTCCCCTCGCCCTCCCCCCTACACCATCCCTGCCGACCTCTGCCTCTGCTCTGGTGATGGTTGAGTCCTTTACAGCTCATTATCCGTTGCCTCCCCCCAAAAAAAAAAACAAAAAAACAAAATCTCCTCTTCCGCCCATCTGCCTCTCAGGGAGACTGAGTATCAAAAGAGACTGGGCGTGCTCGAGGAGAAGCTGCGCGCAGCAGAGGAGCGGCACGATCCCCGTACGCGCGAGCGTGAGGCCGAGGAGGCGCGCGCCAAAGACCGGCGCATCGCCCAGCTCAATGCCGAGCTAGCCGCGAAATCGCAGCTGATGGAATCGCAGAAGGAGCTGCACGACAGCAGCATGCAGGCTCTCAAGACACAACACTCCCTCCTGGCACGCGAGGTAGGTCACGAGTCTCCGCCCAGGGACGCCCTTTCTCCACGCATCGCACGCTGATGGGGATCGCTCCTTTCCGCGCAGCTGGAGCGATTAGAAGCGCAGCTGGCCGAGACGACGAGGGAGAAGGATGAAACTACAGAGCATTTGCAGGCTGAGTTGCAGGCACTGCGACAGGCCTACAAGTCTCTCGTGCAGCAGAACGCCTCGCCGTCGGTGAGTCGCCAGCAGCAGGAGCGCGACACTGAGCTCACCGCTCTCCGAGAAGAGTTCGACAAGATTAAACGAGAGTACGTCGTGGCCACTGTTTGGGGTGGGGAGGGGGGAGGGTGAGGCCACTGGCGGAAAGTAAGTGATTTCTTCGGTGTGCAAAGGCTGTTCTATTCGACTGCGGTGGGCATCAAACTCAACCTCACCTATTCTGGACGAAGTTGTAACATCAACATCGGTTCGCTCTATGAAAAGGTGCGTTCAGCACAACCTAGGAGTGATTTTCCCCTGCAAGAGCCTGTATTGAGCGCTCCCTTTCTTCCATGCGCGCAGGCCTTGGCCGAGGGGATCAAGTGGAATCGCTGGAACAGCTGGATACACGACCAAGCAGACAAGAAGTACGCCAAGGGCAGAGGATAACAATTTTATTTTATTTTCCCGAAACGATAAACTCCGCCTTATGAGGGTTGCCTTCTTGTCTTTGGTTGTTCGGCGCCGTCGCTGTACTCGTCCTCGTCATCGTCCTCGTCGTAATCGGAGTCGTCTTCTTGATCGTCATCGTCTGTCAGTTCATAGTCGTTTTCAAGTTCATCCTCGAGCTCGTCCGAATAGATGGTAGAACACCCAACTACATCACTACGTGATATACCCAACCGCTGGAACACGAAGTCCGGCAGATTCTTCGGGTCTACCTTTTCGCTCCCTTCTATGGTTAAAGTGGTTGGTGAGATATATTGCAGTCACAGGTGAGGGAGAAGAATCCACCAGGAGATGTTCGTACCGCCGCCAGTCTTCGCGTTGTGGGTCGGCATTGCCCTGAACGTGGTGGCGGATGGACGCCTGGCCCCGTATGTTGAGCTAGGCTTCTCGTCCACTCCATTTCCCTCCTGTTCTCGGCTTTCCTCAACAGAGTCTGTTCGGCAATATCGACGGTGCATGCGCTCTTTTCGGCGGCGTATCTTTTCTTGTCGCTTGAAGGTTTTGCTCTCTTCCGGGAAGTACAGCAACATGAGCTTCTCCTGCACAGGCGTCAGCGTGGGTTCTACTGCCTCTGTGCGTGGAGCCAAGGTACGTGGAGAATTTTTCGGGCAATAGAGCGATTGCGCTCGCGCTCGCGCTGCTCCTGACATTTCACTTCCAAACCCGTTGGCGTCTGCACAAATACAATATATAAATATATTAAAATATATACTTGGGATATAATTAAATAAATAGGTTAGCAATCACATATAATTTCTGATACGTACATGCTTTAGGTACACGCAGCTGTTCGTTTTGTTGATTTTCTGGCCTCCCGGACCTCTGCCCTTAATAAACTTCTCTTCCAGCTCGCTTTCCTCAACTCGCCTTGTCTTTTCGAACAACGAAGGAGGCCTTGTTGTTTGCTCATTGGGCGGTTCATCTCGTGTTTTATGATCCCGCTCCTCACTCTCTTTGCTTCTCAGCCTTAGAGACACCGCCCGAGGGTAAAACAACGCTGTGGTAGCGATAAAGCCCCTTGTTGACAGCACAGGCTGTGCTCGCGCGGAGGTGGTGATCAAAGCTGTGCGCATGAAACCAGAAGGAGAAAATCACAAGAAAAGGAAGGGGGAAAAAGCCAATTTTGCATTGTGTCTGTGCAGATGGCCGTGCGCAACAAACACGATACCATCTGGCCCCCTCTTAAGATCTCACGAGCCATGGATAGAGAGACCACTCGGCACGCGCAGGCCTATGCATCTATGCGCAGGTACTGCCTTAGGGAGCTTCGGTAAGCCCGTACTGAACTTGCTTTAGCCGTGTGCGTGAGGTGCTCGTTGCCCCCTCGCACGTCGCGAAAGAAGCGTGGAGTGAACTCACTCCTGTCACGAAGGTAAACCCTGCTTTAGCGCCTGCGGCTCTCTGCTGAGCCTGTTGTTCCTACCGGGTGCAGGCAAGTTTGACCATGTTGGCACCCACGGCTCTGTGGTGCCTCAGACGGTTGCAGACGAACCAACCCATTGGCGAAACCACGTACACAATCCAAATTCCATGCCCTATGGTAGTCACACTTACGATTGTCTCGAGCACAGCACTCAGTTGCTCGTATGGTATAGCCAAGCGGTGGCCTTGTATGGTCTCAGAAATATGTAATAGTTGCCCAATTCCTGTATTCACCTGTAGGGAATGAGTATGGCTGATGATGACATGATGCAGGTATCGTCACCTACTCAAGAATATCGGCGTCAAGCGGACCTTCACGCGAAGCTTCGAGCGTTTCTCGCTACTGGGTTCTCTGATTTATACCACATCTCTCTTTAAGACCATCCACACCCTCTTCGGCAAGACCTATTTCCTCTTCAACCTCATCTATACTCTCATCTACGCCCTCTTCCTCTACCTGAGCACTCTCTACAACCGAGGCCTTCCGCACCCGTGCCAAAAGAGAGAGTACCGTCGACGTTCAAGGCGACACAAAGGGATTGTTACTGATCTGTTTGCAATGCTGGTGCAGACGGGGGATAATTCACTGGCCAGCGCTGGCTGGATTCGTCTGGGTGATGTCGATCACCAGCTACGTGTGGGGCAAGGAGCTCAAGGTTTCCATCTTGCGCGGCGATCGGTGCGCTTGCCCTATCCCCTCCTCGCCCAGGTCCAGCCCATGATGACTTCCCGCACAGGTACAAGTTCCTGTCGATGGTAGGCTTTTTGGTTAACTCCTTCGGCATACTGCGGGCTGGATTTCAGACTGCCAAGTCTTCCGAGCCCGGTACCATCACCGCGTTATAACATGGGAGGGTGGTTGTCATTACATCCCTATCTAACTGTGGGCCATAACTTACCTTCGCCTCGATTACGTAGCCATCACGCCATTCTCCGCGGTGTCACCACTGGCCGTGGCGTACACCTTTGCTGCCCTCACCCACGCGCCGTCATTTGCTTCGTCCCCGATTGCACGCGTCTACATATCTGGATACTTTGCCATGATTTACTGCCTCACCATCATATCCTACTTGTGCTTCAAAGCCGAACGAGCCCAAGGTGAGACCTCTTCTGGCTGCAGTCGCAGCAAGAGCACTAAATACTTGCACAGCTGCACGCAAATTGAACAGAAAGAGCGCACTCTAGGCCCAAGAACAAGCCACAACATTTCCGACAACTGATTTCAACGAAGCTCGTAGGCTACTTACATTTATTTGTTGAGGAGGACGACAACAATGACCGTTACAACAGCGCCTATAATGGCAAGCAGAATCAAGCAGCAAATGAGAATCCACAATTTCTTCCACCGAGCGCTGCACGCAAGGCGATTTGCCTAGCAATACCACAATCAGTACAGATCATCAAATTTTTGCTCTACCTCCATTTTAAATCAAATCGACGTACGTCGGTAAGGTCGTCGATTCCTTTTTCAACTCGAATATCTGAAACGACGACTTGTTCCTCTACAATGTCCAGTTGTTCTCGGCCCTCGTCAACAAGACCCTTGACGTCTCTCATCACATCTCGGAGGGCACTCAATTCACCCTCAATTTCCTGCATGTCACGGTTTCGCTCTTCGATGAGAGCCGCATCTGTCTCGTAGCTGCTTACTCCACTAACTGTCTGTTGTAGAAGGGGCTGCCTCAGAGAGTCCCTCTGAGAATGCGTACCCCCGTGACGCATCTTGGTCGGCCTCTCTGCAGACAAACAGAAGAAACAAGGCCCGAAAACTCATAATTTGTGGTGGGGAGAAAAAAGGCACCACCGCTTCCTTTAATTAATATGGAACTGGGGCTGACCTTCTCAGTGAAGGCAGCTTCGACAAGACGTGTGAAGCACGTCACAAGGCTTCGTCAGGCAAGCACACATTTGCTCGCATCATCGTCTTCCTCGGGCGCGTTGAAGTGCCAAATCTTGACCTTCTTGTCACTGCATTCATTCGCTGTCTTAGTAATAGTACGATAGTAAATATACGAGGTTTGCGTACGAAGACGATGTGGCCAGCATTGTTTCATAATATTGCAGATCGCTCACCCTGTGCATTTTAGTATTATTCTTTTTCTCAAAACCTTCCAAAGTAGAAGACGGAGAGTGCCTGGCCCGATTATGCGCTTGGAAGGAGTTGATAGGTATAGATGTGCACATGTCGTGCACAGCTACCCGCCCAGTGGTCGTGCCGGTGATTACCTGGCAGGACGGTCCCGTTAATTTCCCAACTATCGGCGGAGTGCACCTTGACGTACCTTATTTTGATCGAATTGCAGCGCAGTCACATACTCTCCCATTCTGTGAGCCTTCTTCATTTTGCGAACAGTGATGACACTACCAACCATGCGCGTATCCCATAATTTGATTTTGGTGTCACCGGCAGTACACATGAGAAAATGTGGACCCCCCTAGTGTGGCCACAAGCAAGATCAGTACTGTGGATCACGTGTGTGTTGTTTTGTGCGGGCGTTTTTACCCGCACACACGAAACCCAGCCGCGGTGCACTTTCTTTTCGGTCTTCAGGCACTGCCCGGTCTCGATGTCCCATAACTTAAGCGATTTGTCCAGCCCACTGGCAGAATTTTTCCAATCAGCCAAGGGAGCAGAGCTAAGGCGAAGTGTGAAGGAAAGTGGCACCCGGAAGCCAGACAATTAAGATGAGGGAGAATATCCATGGATACGATGGGTCGCTTGTGCATGTCCGTCTTATCGCTAATCTCCATAACTACTTGCTCGGTGTGAAGGTTCCACATCTGAGACGGATTGATCAAATTGAAGGATGAAGAGCCGAAGCATCAGGAAGCTAGAAAGAGAATCACCTTAATGCTCTTGTCCTTCGATCCGCTGAAAACGAGGCCTGCTTCCTTCTGCCAGACCAAACAATAGACGGATTTTCTGTGGCCAGACAGTACAGAGCGGCAGGTTCCGGTATCGACGTCCCATAACTTACAACCCGTTTCGTTGTGCTCAGCTAAGACGGGCATTGCTTGTGCCATGTGTTAGGGATACCCGAATAGTGGAGTCTCGGCTCGCGGACAGGGCTAGGTTTTCGGTGTCCTCTGTGGTTCCCAGCTCGACGCAGACAATGGAATTGTGATGCCCCCTCAGAATAATATCAGGTTCTATCCCACTATCCTTCTTTTCACTTTCCTCATCATCTAAGTCGGGCATTGGTTAGCCACTCTGCCTACAGAGATGGAGAACTACGCCTTTACCATCGGCAAGGAGGCGGGATGTGATCGCGGCATCAAGAGTAGCGCGGCGCCATACGCCTATTGTCTTTTCTATCATGAAATTTTGTATATCCTCTATGCCGCTGTCCGGTAAGCTTGTGCCTGCCACAAGATACTTGTCGTTGAATCGGACCGATGACATGTTCAATCGATTGTTTACCAACGTGAGAGTTGGCTTTTTCTTCTTGCCTGTCTTGCTTCTCCACTTGGTAGCTTTGTGTATCTCCCTGCTCGTCTCGTTTCTGGATCAAGTGCGTTAAGCTATGAGTGGGGTTGGATAACGTGGAAACACGTACAGTAGTGAATTGTAGAACGCGGCGCGTTGCATCCAGCTTCGATTCTCGATAAGGGATTTTTTGTAGTAGAGGGCTTTGTATGAGTTTTGTGTCGCCATGAGCGTCGACTTTTTCACCTTGCCGTAGAACTTTTTGTCGCACAGTATCCTGCCCGCAAGTGAGGAAGAGCGGCAAGCGAATGTAGTATTTCCACGTACCGCCATAGGCTGTGCCGCCAATTGTATGTCGCGTTGTGCCTCTGAGTGTTAGAAGCACCCAATAATAAGACAGGAGATCTTTTTTGGTACCTTGAATCCTGGGTCAAGAGATGCCAGCGCGTACACACAAGAGAGCAAGCAAGCAGTTCAACATCACTTAGGAAGGTAAATATGTATAACCAAAGCTCAGATGGGAGAAACTCGCCGTCTTCCTCACCCCCGGCCATGCTGGATTTTTTCTTTCGCTTTTCTTGTTCTTGTTCTTTGTCTCGAATTAAAACCAACGCGGGCTAGCAAATTTCCTCGCTGCAAGGAGGTTTCATTTTCAGATTTGGTTCATCGAATAAGTTGCAAAATGATGAAGGCAAGGTAGATACAATTTTATCTTCTTGGATTTTTTTTCTAATTAGCCTTAGTAAGACCTAAGAGAAAAAAGCTAATAAAAAGAGAATATAAATAAGAGAGACAGTAGCAGCAAAGAACAAAAGACCAAAACATAGAAAAAAACTTAAAAAAGCCAAAATGCCAAAAAAAAAGAGGATAGCCAAAAAAATTGCAATTATTCCTACTTGCAATCCCCAACACCTTCTTTCCGCCATGTACCTGAGTTTACCTTGCACAAGCAGCAGGCTCTGACATCCTATTGAGGTTTTGACATTTGTCCAAGTAGGAATATTTAAAAAATACCATTTTTAACAATGAAAAAACATTGTATATTCTTTTATATTAAGGGATTTTCATTGTTTATCCAAGATCAATGCACATCAATCCTTTGATATACACTGAAAATTGGGATTTTATTAGGATTTTTAAAAATATAATAGAAAATAAAAATAAAATTAAAATTTTCACTGGTTTTTTGCAAACTGATGTGCATCAGTGCTTGTGTTTCTTTGTGTAATATAATTTTTGAGAATTTTCAGTTTTTTTTGTTTAAATGTTATTATAATCATTATAATCATTATAATCATTATAATTTATTTTATACAAAAATCATTTTTCAAAAAGTGTTAATAACACTTTTTGTTAATAATAATATTGACAAATAGTTTTTGTTTAACAAAAAAAAACTATTATTTTTCTTATTCTTATATTAATGCTGTCAAGATTGACTCAAAAAAAGGCTTTTAGGCTTTGAGCTATCTAACAATGTGAAGTTACAAGAAAAGTCCGAAGAAAAGGTTGATTTAATTGGCTAAGGCTTTCCGTTGTTTTTCTTCTTGTACCCACATCACCGTTCAAAATGTCGAAGCCCATGGATGCCCTCCTGAACAAAGATATCTCACAGATGAGCTATGAAGAGCTTGAAAAGGCCGCCAAGTACTACGGCTACGATGAGGGCTCTAAAGTGGATCTAGTTCAGATTGATGGCCTGGTTCGTACATTCCGCCATTAAAGTGGCAATTGAGAGTGGCAGTGTCGTGTGACTTAGCCGGTGTTCGACAGTCACGATACCTGGTGGCCTCACTGTAGATTTGCTTTGTTGTGGTTTGTCTATCTTCAGGTGGTGATGAAAATCATCAAGCACTGCCGCGAGAATCTGCCCGAACTTGTCACCGGTCAGCTGCTCGGCCTCGATTTCAACTCCACACTGGAAGTGACCAACAGCTTCCCCTTCCCACAGCGAGAGGAGGATTCAACCATCGATGAAGCTGAATCTGGAGCTAAGTATTCACTGGGTATTGCATATTTGTTTTGGTACATCATTCTTTTCACGAACTCAAGCTGGCCACTTTCATTTTAGAAATGATGCGTCATCTCCGGGAAGTGAACGTGGACAATAACACAGTGGGCTGGTACACGTCTACGTATCTCTCTTCGTTCCTTTCGGAGTCATTGATCCAGGATCAGTTCAACTATCAAACTACGATTAACAAATGCGTGGTGGTCGTTTATGATCCCCTCAAGGTTGGTCCTCTGTTCCTTTCTCCTGCTTTATTTTCCTTTTTTTATTGGGGGGGGGGAGATTGAGGCTCCAAGTGTGTTAACTGGGCTGTTCAGACCAACCAGGGCGAGCTCTCACTCAAGGCTTATCGGCTTTCTGATGCTTTCATCTCGCTCTACTCCAGTGAGGACTTCACGGCTGCAAGGTGCGTCTTCTATTTGCCCCCTTCAGTGCATATTCCTCACATTTTCTTCAATTTTGGCAAACCCCCGGTGCTTGCACCTCGTACAGCATTGCCCGTGCAGGCCTGTCCTACAACAACATTTTTGAGGAAATCCCCATCAAGATTAGCAATATCTCCCTCGTCAAGGCTTTCCTCGCCGAGCTCGAGGACAATGATTTCCTGGATCAAGGTGCTGAGTTTGATCGTCTCTCGGATGTGTCGAGCGACGCCTTCTTGGAGAAAGGCATGAAATACTTGATCAAGTCGATCGACACGCTGGACAACGAACAGAAGAAGTTCCAGAAGTTCCAGTACTACCAAAAGAGTCAGAGGCAGAGGAGGGTACCGCTCGCTTCTCCCTCTCTGTCATTAGGTGCTGTTCTTAGATGCAACTCACCCACTTTGAACAACAGACGGATGAAGAAGACACTGGCAGAGGGCAGCCGCAGACGCCCAGCCAATTGGACAACCTTCTGATTACCGGCCGTGTGAACAACTACTGCGATCAGATCAATCAGTTTGTGGGCCAGGGGTTCTCAAAGCTTTGCATGCTTCAGGGGCTAGTGCAAGGGCAGCAGAAGGTCGAGGGCAGCAAGGGAACGGAGGAACAACCAGTGTAGTGCCTTGAAGGGCGCTGTTGCCCGTTGGTACATTACATTAAAGGGGTTTCTTTTCTCTTTTTTTTTCTTTTTTTTTGGCAGGACGAGCAAACAACCTACATAGTTCACATACCCTACCTCCTACTGCTGTGCAACGTCTGTCCCGCTCGCGGGTGCAAAGTCTTCCCGCATTCGGACGACCACACGTCAAATCCCTCCTTGGCTGGGGAGATTTTTGCGGAATCGTTCGCTGATCACTTCGGGCATGGAGTCCCCCTTGCCTGTGTTTGAGCATGCGTGCACCTACGACGAGGAAAACGCTCTGCTTATATGTAACATAAAGCCAATCCTCTTCAACTGCCGCGATCTGGCTTCGGCCTCCGTTGCGTAGCCTCCCCCATTTTCCATCTTTGATGACCCAAGCTGTTCTTAAGCCCCAGCCCCCGCTGCGTAGGAAGCGGCTACAGGTGGGCCTCATTTGGCGCAGCGCCGCCACGTGTCGAGGGTTCCCAGATGTGAGCAAGGAGGACGTCAATAAGATACTTACGTAAGTTGGAATGAGCTCCCCTTTCTTTCGTTATCGACAACACACTCGCGCCTCGCACAAGATACTCTAGAGAAGACTGCGACATGGATTGGAGAGAAAGCCATGGAATAGCACCCGCGCTAGAGTCTGCCGTATCCCTTCTAAGCTCCTTTCCTTTCGTGCATTTCGACTCCACCCCGTTCTGCCGTGGTGCAACGCAGGTGGTGGATTAAGGAGGCCCGCATTCGCACCATCATCGACCTACGATCGCGAAGCGAGAAACGGTCCAGCTTCCCTCCTCCCTCTCCTCCTTCAAGCACCTCTATCTAATTTCAAGCATTTATTGTGTTTTTCGTTTTCTCTTCCTTTCTCCCCTTCTACTTGAACTACTCACCAGGGCGGACCCGTTCGATGTGATGGTTGAGCGAGCCTTCCCCACTGTGCAGGACAGCTACGTCATTGGCACCACCCGGTGCACTTCCTCCCCTTATAACCAACCAACCAATCGGGAAATAAAGACTAATGGGCCTTCCTTCTGTGGGCGAATTGCGGGGGTCAGGCGGAAAAGGTTCACGTGCAACCTAATGAACACGCGCATGATGCTGGAGGGCTTTCTCCTGCCCTCCTCCAGCGCCGCCAAGGTTAATTCCACTCCTCCCGAATGATTCGCGCCCGTCTCCCTGCGCCTCATTGGCCATTCTCCAATTCTTTTCCTTTCTTTTCCTTCCCTTCCCTTCCCTTTCTTTTTTTTTTTTGCGCTTCGTCCAGACGAAGGTGTTGCGCGCGTTTTTGCAGCCCGGGCCGGCGTCTGCGAGCCGAAAGCACGCCGCAATGACCACGTTCATACAGGCACGCCCCCCCCCTTCCGCCCAATAATCACATCTCCCCGGAGTTGCTCCGTTCTTTCTTGCCACGCATCGCCGCTTTGGCGCTCTCCTTACCACCGCACCCACACACCATAATGACCAGTCGGCTGGCGATCTGACCTGTCTCGGTCTCTTCTTCTTCTTCTTCTTCTTCTTCTTCTTCTTCTTCTTCTTCTTCTTCTTCTTCTTC
>CDFF01069511.1:0-12520 GCA_000826265.1 Acanthamoeba culbertsoni
CCCCCCCAATCCGCCTCCCCTGTCAGTTCGCTTGAGTGCCATGCCCGCGACTGATGCCATGGCTTGGCGAGCTCAGGTTTCGAAAGCTGCCTACGACGAGCTTGAGGAGGAGAAGTCCAAGATCGAGGAGGAGCTCTGGGACCTCCGATTTCAGTTCGAGGAGGAGCAGCGTAAGGTATGGTAGCACCCATCCCTCTCGCTCCACCTTCCCTCCCCCCTCCCCCTCCCTCTCCCCACCACCAATCATCCTCGTGGTCTGCCGCCATGATGGCGGCCATCACGACCAGGTGCTCGCCTACGCGTGGTCTGCTTCCCATCCCCTCGCCAACCCCATCGAGTCGTCTCTTGTTCTGCAGGTGTTCGCCCTCACAAGCGAGAAGGAGGCGTTGGAGCATTACGTCACGCAGCTCGCAGAGGTAACGAGAGCTCTCGCCCTCGTCCTCCCCCCTCCCCCCCAATTATTCCCGAGACGCGACGTGCCTCCACGAGAGGCGGCCGAGAACGTGACCGACCGATGTGTTTGCGCACGTCAACCCAACCAAACAGGAGATGCAGAAAGAGACGGCCAACATGGTCTCCATGAAGGAGCAGTTCGAGGAGCAGGCTTCTCCCGCTGGGCGCAAGTGCGCGAGGTCCCCTCCCCTCCCTTCCTCCCCCAATCGAGCAATCGACCAATCACGTTGATACTGTGCTGGTGCTGCTGGCTCACACCGTGCGTGGCTGCCAGGTTCGTGCGACGACTGCGCCGGAGTGGCGAGGCGGAGGGGAGCGCCGGCGACGCCTCGTTGCCAGGCGGCCATGTAGATGGCGTCGCGGGCCTCGGCAGCAGGGCAGTGGCGTCGATGGATGCGGACACCCTGGCAGTGGAGCTGTCGCTCAAGGAGGAGGAGCTGGCACGCCTACGGGATTCCATGGAGCGGGAGAAGAGGCGCCTGGAGGGCGAGATCGTGTCGCTCAAGTTCGATATGCAGAAGATGCGCAACGAACTCAACGTGCGCGAGGGCAAGATGGCCTCCGTGCGCCTCGAGCTGGAGAAAGGCCGCAAGCGGCTCGAGGCCATGGAGCTCGAAAGGAAGACCCTCCAAGAGGAGCTCGAGAGCGAGCGCGCCGCCAATGCTGCCGCAGAGGAGGCTCGCCTTAAGGCACAACACGCAGAGCGCGCTGCGCAGGACGCGTGCGAAGAGCTGCAGCGGCGGATGGCGGCGGCCGAGGCCGAGGCCCTGCGGCTGCGCGCGGTGCACGAGGAGGCCACGCTTGCATTGGCGGCACAGGCACAGAAGGCCGACTCGGCGCGTGGCCGGGAGGACGCCATCGAGCAGGTGGAGCTGCGCGTGGCGGCCCTCCAGCAGGAGTGGGAGCGCCTGCGCGAGAGCGAGCGCGAGGCCGCCACCAAGGCCGCTGCCGCTGCCGGGGAGGGCGGAAGCAACGCCGATGCGCTGGCGCACAGCGCGCGGTGGGCGGTGGAAGAGTTCGTGCGCGAACTCCACTCCAAGGTCGAGCGTCTGGAGCGGGAGCGCGAAGACGAGAAGGGCCTGCAGCGCGAGGTCAAGGACGAGCTGCAACGGCGCATTCGGAAACTGGAGCGGGAGCGGGAGGAGGACAAGGAACGGGCACGCGAGGCGCAGGAACACCTCAGGGAGACGCGAGAGCAGCTACAGGCCGCCTTGACCGCCGGCGAGAAGGACCGCGAGGACCGGCGCCGCACAGAAGAGCTCAACGCACAGCTCACAGCGCGCCTGGGCCAGTTCGAGTCACTCGGGCGCAGCGAGGTGGAGCGCGGGCAGCACCTGTTCATCGAGCGCGAGCGGGAGCTGCGCCAGATCATCGACGACAGGGACGGCCAGCGGCGGAAGATCGAGGCCGACGCCATCATGCTCCGGGTCGAGCTGCAGAGGGCGCAGGCCCAGGCCTCCGAGGCCCTCGACCTCGCCACTGCCCTCGCCGAGGCTCGCGAACAACTCGTCCAGGCCCGGTCCCAGTAATCCCTCCTCTCCCTCCCCTCGCCCTCCCCTCGCCCTCCCCCCTACACCATCCCTGCCGACCTCTGCCTCTGCTCTGGTGATGGTTGAGTCCTTTACAGCTCATTATCCGTTGCCTCCCCCCAAAAAAAAAAACAAAAAAACAAAATCTCCTCTTCCGCCCATCTGCCTCTCAGGGAGACTGAGTATCAAAAGAGACTGGGCGTGCTCGAGGAGAAGCTGCGCGCAGCAGAGGAGCGGCACGATCCCCGTACGCGCGAGCGTGAGGCCGAGGAGGCGCGCGCCAAAGACCGGCGCATCGCCCAGCTCAATGCCGAGCTAGCCGCGAAATCGCAGCTGATGGAATCGCAGAAGGAGCTGCACGACAGCAGCATGCAGGCTCTCAAGACACAACACTCCCTCCTGGCACGCGAGGTAGGTCACGAGTCTCCGCCCAGGGACGCCCTTTCTCCACGCATCGCACGCTGATGGGGATCGCTCCTTTCCGCGCAGCTGGAGCGATTAGAAGCGCAGCTGGCCGAGACGACGAGGGAGAAGGATGAAACTACAGAGCATTTGCAGGCTGAGTTGCAGGCACTGCGACAGGCCTACAAGTCTCTCGTGCAGCAGAACGCCTCGCCGTCGGTGAGTCGCCAGCAGCAGGAGCGCGACACTGAGCTCACCGCTCTCCGAGAAGAGTTCGACAAGATTAAACGAGAGTACGTCGTGGCCACTGTTTGGGGTGGGGAGGGGGGAGGGTGAGGCCACTGGCGGAAAGTAAGTGATTTCTTCGGTGTGCAAAGGCTGTTCTATTCGACTGCGGTGGGCATCAAACTCAACCTCACCTATTCTGGACGAAGTTGTAACATCAACATCGGTTCGCTCTATGAAAAGGTGCGTTCAGCACAACCTAGGAGTGATTTTCCCCTGCAAGAGCCTGTATTGAGCGCTCCCTTTCTTCCATGCGCGCAGGCCTTGGCCGAGGGGATCAAGTGGAATCGCTGGAACAGCTGGATACACGACCAAGCAGACAAGAAGTACGCCAAGGGCAGAGGATAACAATTTTATTTTATTTTCCCGAAACGATAAACTCCGCCTTATGAGGGTTGCCTTCTTGTCTTTGGTTGTTCGGCGCCGTCGCTGTACTCGTCCTCGTCATCGTCCTCGTCGTAATCGGAGTCGTCTTCTTGATCGTCATCGTCTGTCAGTTCATAGTCGTTTTCAAGTTCATCCTCGAGCTCGTCCGAATAGATGGTAGAACACCCAACTACATCACTACGTGATATACCCAACCGCTGGAACACGAAGTCCGGCAGATTCTTCGGGTCTACCTTTTCGCTCCCTTCTATGGTTAAAGTGGTTGGTGAGATATATTGCAGTCACAGGTGAGGGAGAAGAATCCACCAGGAGATGTTCGTACCGCCGCCAGTCTTCGCGTTGTGGGTCGGCATTGCCCTGAACGTGGTGGCGGATGGACGCCTGGCCCCGTATGTTGAGCTAGGCTTCTCGTCCACTCCATTTCCCTCCTGTTCTCGGCTTTCCTCAACAGAGTCTGTTCGGCAATATCGACGGTGCATGCGCTCTTTTCGGCGGCGTATCTTTTCTTGTCGCTTGAAGGTTTTGCTCTCTTCCGGGAAGTACAGCAACATGAGCTTCTCCTGCACAGGCGTCAGCGTGGGTTCTACTGCCTCTGTGCGTGGAGCCAAGGTACGTGGAGAATTTTTCGGGCAATAGAGCGATTGCGCTCGCGCTCGCGCTGCTCCTGACATTTCACTTCCAAACCCGTTGGCGTCTGCACAAATACAATATATAAATATATTAAAATATATACTTGGGATATAATTAAATAAATAGGTTAGCAATCACATATAATTTCTGATACGTACATGCTTTAGGTACACGCAGCTGTTCGTTTTGTTGATTTTCTGGCCTCCCGGACCTCTGCCCTTAATAAACTTCTCTTCCAGCTCGCTTTCCTCAACTCGCCTTGTCTTTTCGAACAACGAAGGAGGCCTTGTTGTTTGCTCATTGGGCGGTTCATCTCGTGTTTTATGATCCCGCTCCTCACTCTCTTTGCTTCTCAGCCTTAGAGACACCGCCCGAGGGTAAAACAACGCTGTGGTAGCGATAAAGCCCCTTGTTGACAGCACAGGCTGTGCTCGCGCGGAGGTGGTGATCAAAGCTGTGCGCATGAAACCAGAAGGAGAAAATCACAAGAAAAGGAAGGGGGAAAAAGCCAATTTTGCATTGTGTCTGTGCAGATGGCCGTGCGCAACAAACACGATACCATCTGGCCCCCTCTTAAGATCTCACGAGCCATGGATAGAGAGACCACTCGGCACGCGCAGGCCTATGCATCTATGCGCAGGTACTGCCTTAGGGAGCTTCGGTAAGCCCGTACTGAACTTGCTTTAGCCGTGTGCGTGAGGTGCTCGTTGCCCCCTCGCACGTCGCGAAAGAAGCGTGGAGTGAACTCACTCCTGTCACGAAGGTAAACCCTGCTTTAGCGCCTGCGGCTCTCTGCTGAGCCTGTTGTTCCTACCGGGTGCAGGCAAGTTTGACCATGTTGGCACCCACGGCTCTGTGGTGCCTCAGACGGTTGCAGACGAACCAACCCATTGGCGAAACCACGTACACAATCCAAATTCCATGCCCTATGGTAGTCACACTTACGATTGTCTCGAGCACAGCACTCAGTTGCTCGTATGGTATAGCCAAGCGGTGGCCTTGTATGGTCTCAGAAATATGTAATAGTTGCCCAATTCCTGTATTCACCTGTAGGGAATGAGTATGGCTGATGATGACATGATGCAGGTATCGTCACCTACTCAAGAATATCGGCGTCAAGCGGACCTTCACGCGAAGCTTCGAGCGTTTCTCGCTACTGGGTTCTCTGATTTATACCACATCTCTCTTTAAGACCATCCACACCCTCTTCGGCAAGACCTATTTCCTCTTCAACCTCATCTATACTCTCATCTACGCCCTCTTCCTCTACCTGAGCACTCTCTACAACCGAGGCCTTCCGCACCCGTGCCAAAAGAGAGAGTACCGTCGACGTTCAAGGCGACACAAAGGGATTGTTACTGATCTGTTTGCAATGCTGGTGCAGACGGGGGATAATTCACTGGCCAGCGCTGGCTGGATTCGTCTGGGTGATGTCGATCACCAGCTACGTGTGGGGCAAGGAGCTCAAGGTTTCCATCTTGCGCGGCGATCGGTGCGCTTGCCCTATCCCCTCCTCGCCCAGGTCCAGCCCATGATGACTTCCCGCACAGGTACAAGTTCCTGTCGATGGTAGGCTTTTTGGTTAACTCCTTCGGCATACTGCGGGCTGGATTTCAGACTGCCAAGTCTTCCGAGCCCGGTACCATCACCGCGTTATAACATGGGAGGGTGGTTGTCATTACATCCCTATCTAACTGTGGGCCATAACTTACCTTCGCCTCGATTACGTAGCCATCACGCCATTCTCCGCGGTGTCACCACTGGCCGTGGCGTACACCTTTGCTGCCCTCACCCACGCGCCGTCATTTGCTTCGTCCCCGATTGCACGCGTCTACATATCTGGATACTTTGCCATGATTTACTGCCTCACCATCATATCCTACTTGTGCTTCAAAGCCGAACGAGCCCAAGGTGAGACCTCTTCTGGCTGCAGTCGCAGCAAGAGCACTAAATACTTGCACAGCTGCACGCAAATTGAACAGAAAGAGCGCACTCTAGGCCCAAGAACAAGCCACAACATTTCCGACAACTGATTTCAACGAAGCTCGTAGGCTACTTACATTTATTTGTTGAGGAGGACGACAACAATGACCGTTACAACAGCGCCTATAATGGCAAGCAGAATCAAGCAGCAAATGAGAATCCACAATTTCTTCCACCGAGCGCTGCACGCAAGGCGATTTGCCTAGCAATACCACAATCAGTACAGATCATCAAATTTTTGCTCTACCTCCATTTTAAATCAAATCGACGTACGTCGGTAAGGTCGTCGATTCCTTTTTCAACTCGAATATCTGAAACGACGACTTGTTCCTCTACAATGTCCAGTTGTTCTCGGCCCTCGTCAACAAGACCCTTGACGTCTCTCATCACATCTCGGAGGGCACTCAATTCACCCTCAATTTCCTGCATGTCACGGTTTCGCTCTTCGATGAGAGCCGCATCTGTCTCGTAGCTGCTTACTCCACTAACTGTCTGTTGTAGAAGGGGCTGCCTCAGAGAGTCCCTCTGAGAATGCGTACCCCCGTGACGCATCTTGGTCGGCCTCTCTGCAGACAAACAAGGCCCGAAAACTCATAATTTGTGGTGGGGAGAAAAAAGGGACCACCGCTTCCTTTAATTAATATGGAGCTCTTTGGGGCTGACCTTCTCAGTGAAGGCAGCTTCGACAAGACGGGCTTCGTCAGGCAAGGACACATTTGCTCGCATCATCGTCTTCCTCGGGCGCGCTGAAGTGCCAAATCTTGACCTTCTTGTCACTGCATTCATTCGCTGTCTTAGTAATAGTACGATAGTAAATATACGAGGTTTGCGTACGAAGACGATGTGGCCAGCATTGTTTCATAATATTGCAGATCGCTCACCCTGTGCATTTTAGTATTATTCTTTTTCTCAAAACCTTCCAAAGTAGAAGACGGAGAGTGCCTGGCCCGATTATGCGCTTGGAAGGAGTTGATAGGTATAGATGTGCACATGTCGTGCACAGCTACCCGCCCAGTGGTCGTGCCGGTGATTACCTGGCAGGACGGTCCCGTTAATTTCCCAACTATCGGCGGAGTGCACCTTGACGTACCTTATTTTGATCGAATTGCAGCGCAGTCACATACTCTCCCATTCTGTGAGCCTTCTTCATTTTGCGAACAGTGATGACACTACCAACCATGCGCGTATCCCATAATTTGATTTTGGTGTCACCGGCAGTACACATGAGAAAATGTGGACCCCCCTAGTGTGGCCACAAGCAAGATCAGTACTGTGGATCACGTGTGTGTTGTTTTGTGCGGGCGTTTTTACCCGCACACACGAAACCCAGCCGCGGTGCACTTTCTTTTCGGTCTTCAGGCACTGCCCGGTCTCGATGTCCCATAACTTAAGCGATTTGTCCAGCCCACTGGCAGAATTTTTCCAATCAGCCAAGGGAGCAGAGCTAAGGCGAAGTGTGAAGGAAAGTGGCACCCGGAAGCCAGACAATTAAGATGAGGGAGAATATCCATGGATACGATGGGTCGCTTGTGCATGTCCGTCTTATCGCTAATCTCCATAACTACTTGCTCGGTGTGAAGGTTCCACATCTGAGACGGATTGATCAAATTGAAGGATGAAGAGCCGAAGCATCAGGAAGCTAGAAAGAGAATCACCTTAATGCTCTTGTCCTTCGATCCGCTGAAAACGAGGCCTGCTTCCTTCTGCCAGACCAAACAATAGACGGATTTTCTGTGGCCAGACAGTACAGAGCGGCAGGTTCCGGTATCGACGTCCCATAACTTACAACCCGTTTCGTTGTGCTCAGCTAAGACGGGCATTGCTTGTGCCATGTGTTAGGGATACCCGAATAGTGGAGTCTCGGCTCGCGGACAGGGCTAGGTTTTCGGTGTCCTCTGTGGTTCCCAGCTCGACGCAGACAATGGAATTGTGATGCCCCCTCAGAATAATATCAGGTTCTATCCCACTATCCTTCTTTTCACTTTCCTCATCATCTAAGTCGGGCATTGGTTAGCCACTCTGCCTACAGAGATGGAGAACTACGCCTTTACCATCGGCAAGGAGGCGGGATGTGATCGCGGCATCAAGAGTAGCGCGGCGCCATACGCCTATTGTCTTTTCTATCATGAAATTTTGTATATCCTCTATGCCGCTGTCCGGTAAGCTTGTGCCTGCCACAAGATACTTGTCGTTGAATCGGACCGATGACATGTTCAATCGATTGTTTACCAACGTGAGAGTTGGCTTTTTCTTCTTGCCTGTCTTGCTTCTCCACTTGGTAGCTTTGTGTATCTCCCTGCTCGTCTCGTTTCTGGATCAAGTGCGTTAAGCTATGAGTGGGGTTGGATAACGTGGAAACACGTACAGTAGTGAATTGTAGAACGCGGCGCGTTGCATCCAGCTTCGATTCTCGATAAGGGATTTTTTGTAGTAGAGGGCTTTGTATGAGTTTTGTGTCGCCATGAGCGTCGACTTTTTCACCTTGCCGTAGAACTTTTTGTCGCACAGTATCCTGCCCGCAAGTGAGGAAGAGCGGCAAGCGAATGTAGTATTTCCACGTACCGCCATAGGCTGTGCCGCCAATTGTATGTCGCGTTGTGCCTCTGAGTGTTAGAAGCACCCAATAATAAGACAGGAGATCTTTTTTGGTACCTTGAATCCTGGGTCAAGAGATGCCAGCGCGTACACACAAGAGAGCAAGCAAGCAGTTCAACATCACTTAGGAAGGTAAATATGTATAACCAAAGCTCAGATGGGAGAAACTCGCCGTCTTCCTCACCCCCGGCCATGCTGGATTTTTTCTTTCGCTTTTCTTGTTCTTGTTCTTTGTCTCGAATTAAAACCAACGCGGGCTAGCAAATTTCCTCGCTGCAAGGAGGTTTCATTTTCAGATTTGGTTCATCGAATAAGTTGCAAAATGATGAAGGCAAGGTAGATACAATTTTATCTTCTTGGATTTTTTTTCTAATTAGCCTTAGTAAGACCTAAGAGAAAAAAGCTAATAAAAAGAGAATATAAATAAGAGAGACAGTAGCAGCAAAGAACAAAAGACCAAAACATAGAAAAAAACTTAAAAAAGCCAAAATGCCAAAAAAAAAGAGGATAGCCAAAAAAATTGCAATTATTCCTACTTGCAATCCCCAACACCTTCTTTCCGCCATGTACCTGAGTTTACCTTGCACAAGCAGCAGGCTCTGACATCCTATTGAGGTTTTGACATTTGTCCAAGTAGGAATATTTAAAAAATACCATTTTTAACAATGAAAAAACATTGTATATTCTTTTATATTAAGGGATTTTCATTGTTTATCCAAGATCAATGCACATCAATCCTTTGATATACACTGAAAATTGGGATTTTATTAGGATTTTTAAAAATATAATAGAAAATAAAAATAAAATTAAAATTTTCACTGGTTTTTTGCAAACTGATGTGCATCAGTGCTTGTGTTTCTTTGTGTAATATAATTTTTGAGAATTTTCAGTTTTTTTTGTTTAAATGTTATTATAATCATTATAATCATTATAATCATTATAATTTATTTTATACAAAAATCATTTTTCAAAAAGTGTTAATAACACTTTTTGTTAATAATAATATTGACAAATAGTTTTTGTTTAACAAAAAAAAACTATTATTTTTCTTATTCTTATATTAATGCTGTCAAGATTGACTCAAAAAAAGGCTTTTAGGCTTTGAGCTATCTAACAATGTGAAGTTACAAGAAAAGTCCGAAGAAAAGGTTGATTTAATTGGCTAAGGCTTTCCGTTGTTTTTCTTCTTGTACCCACATCACCGTTCAAAATGTCGAAGCCCATGGATGCCCTCCTGAACAAAGATATCTCACAGATGAGCTATGAAGAGCTTGAAAAGGCCGCCAAGTACTACGGCTACGATGAGGGCTCTAAAGTGGATCTAGTTCAGATTGATGGCCTGGTTCGTACATTCCGCCATTAAAGTGGCAATTGAGAGTGGCAGTGTCGTGTGACTTAGCCGGTGTTCGACAGTCACGATACCTGGTGGCCTCACTGTAGATTTGCTTTGTTGTGGTTTGTCTATCTTCAGGTGGTGATGAAAATCATCAAGCACTGCCGCGAGAATCTGCCCGAACTTGTCACCGGTCAGCTGCTCGGCCTCGATTTCAACTCCACACTGGAAGTGACCAACAGCTTCCCCTTCCCACAGCGAGAGGAGGATTCAACCATCGATGAAGCTGAATCTGGAGCTAAGTATTCACTGGGTATTGCATATTTGTTTTGGTACATCATTCTTTTCACGAACTCAAGCTGGCCACTTTCATTTTAGAAATGATGCGTCATCTCCGGGAAGTGAACGTGGACAATAACACAGTGGGCTGGTACACGTCTACGTATCTCTCTTCGTTCCTTTCGGAGTCATTGATCCAGGATCAGTTCAACTATCAAACTACGATTAACAAATGCGTGGTGGTCGTTTATGATCCCCTCAAGGTTGGTCCTCTGTTCCTTTCTCCTGCTTTATTTTCCTTTTTTTATTGGGGGGGGGGAGATTGAGGCTCCAAGTGTGTTAACTGGGCTGTTCAGACCAACCAGGGCGAGCTCTCACTCAAGGCTTATCGGCTTTCTGATGCTTTCATCTCGCTCTACTCCAGTGAGGACTTCACGGCTGCAAGGTGCGTCTTCTATTTGCCCCCTTCAGTGCATATTCCTCACATTTTCTTCAATTTTGGCAAACCCCCGGTGCTTGCACCTCGTACAGCATTGCCCGTGCAGGCCTGTCCTACAACAACATTTTTGAGGAAATCCCCATCAAGATTAGCAATATCTCCCTCGTCAAGGCTTTCCTCGCCGAGCTCGAGGACAATGATTTCCTGGATCAAGGTGCTGAGTTTGATCGTCTCTCGGATGTGTCGAGCGACGCCTTCTTGGAGAAAGGCATGAAATACTTGATCAAGTCGATCGACACGCTGGACAACGAACAGAAGAAGTTCCAGAAGTTCCAGTACTACCAAAAGAGTCAGAGGCAGAGGAGGGTACCGCTCGCTTCTCCCTCTCTGTCATTAGGTGCTGTTCTTAGATGCAACTCACCCACTTTGAACAACAGACGGATGAAGAAGACACTGGCAGAGGGCAGCCGCAGACGCCCAGCCAATTGGACAACCTTCTGATTACCGGCCGTGTGAACAACTACTGCGATCAGATCAATCAGTTTGTGGGCCAGGGGTTCTCAAAGCTTTGCATGCTTCAGGGGCTAGTGCAAGGGCAGCAGAAGGTCGAGGGCAGCAAGGGAACGGAGGAACAACCAGTGTAGTGCCTTGAAGGGCGCTGTTGCCCGTTGGTACATTACATTAAAGGGGTTTCTTTTCTCTTTTTTTTTCTTTTTTTTTGGCAGGACGAGCAAACAACCTACATAGTTCACATACCCTACCTCCTACTGCTGTGCAACGTCTGTCCCGCTCGCGGGTGCAAAGTCTTCCCGCATTCGGACGACCACACGTCAAATCCCTCCTTGGCTGGGGAGATTTTTGCGGAATCGTTCGCTGATCACTTCGGGCATGGAGTCCCCCTTGCCTGTGTTTGAGCATGCGTGCACCTACGACGAGGAAAACGCTCTGCTTATATGTAACATAAAGCCAATCCTCTTCAACTGCCGCGATCTGGCTTCGGCCTCCGTTGCGTAGCCTCCCCCATTTTCCATCTTTGATGACCCAAGCTGTTCTTAAGCCCCAGCCCCCGCTGCGTAGGAAGCGGCTACAGGTGGGCCTCATTTGGCGCAGCGCCGCCACGTGTCGAGGGTTCCCAGATGTGAGCAAGGAGGACGTCAATAAGATACTTACGTAAGTTGGAATGAGCTCCCCTTTCTTTCGTTATCGACAACACACTCGCGCCTCGCACAAGATACTCTAGAGAAGACTGCGACATGGATTGGAGAGAAAGCCATGGAATAGCACCCGCGCTAGAGTCTGCCGTATCCCTTCTAAGCTCCTTTCCTTTCGTGCATTTCGACTCCACCCCGTTCTGCCGTGGTGCAACGCAGGTGGTGGATTAAGGAGGCCCGCATTCGCACCATCATCGACCTACGATCGCGAAGCGAGAAACGGTCCAGCTTCCCTCCTCCCTCTCCTCCTTCAAGCACCTCTATCTAATTTCAAGCATTTATTGTGTTTTTCGTTTTCTCTTCCTTTCTCCCCTTCTACTTGAACTACTCACCAGGGCGGACCCGTTCGATGTGATGGTTGAGCGAGCCTTCCCCACTGTGCAGGACAGCTACGTCATTGGCACCACCCGGTGCACTTCCTCCCCTTATAACCAACCAACCAATCGGGAAATAAAGACTAATGGGCCTTCCTTCTGTGGGCGAATTGCGGGGGTCAGGCGGAAAAGGTTCACGTGCAACCTAATGAACACGCGCATGATGCTGGAGGGCTTTCTCCTGCCCTCCTCCAGCGCCGCCAAGGTTAATTCCACTCCTCCCGAATGATTCGCGCCCGTCTCCCTGCGCCTCATTGGCCATTCTCCAATTCTTTTCCTTTCTTTTCCTTCCCTTCCCTTCCCTTTCTTTTTTTTTTTTGCGCTTCGTCCAGACGAAGGTGTTGCGCGCGTTTTTGCAGCCCGGGCCGGCGTCTGCGAGCCGAAAGCACGCCGCAATGACCACGTTCATACAGGCACGCCCCCCCCCTTCCGCCCAATAATCACATCTCCCCGGAGTTGCTCCGTTCTTTCTTGCCACGCATCGCCGCTTTGGCGCTCTCCTTACCACCGCACCCACACACCATAATGACCAGTCGGCTGGCGATCTGACCTGTCTCGGTCTCTTCTTCTTCTTCTTCTTCTTCTTCTTCTTCTTCTTCTTCTTCTTCTTCTTCTTCTTC
>CDFF01069520.1:0-15378 GCA_000826265.1 Acanthamoeba culbertsoni
AAAAAAAAGCAGGCGTTATGTCAGGAGCTGTCATCATCGTCGGTGTCGTCGAGGCGGCCGTAGTAGGATGAACCCATATCATGGCCCGGAATTGCGACCGCCGAAAACTCTCTTCGCAGGACGTGTTCCTCGGCGAGGTTCTTCTTCGGACCCTCCCTGCCCTCCACAGCTGTATGTTCGATTCGCACGAGTGTGTCAGACCTTACTTTGACCAGTCCAGCGGAGTTAACAAAAGGCGTTACCCTGCAATTGGGACTTGATCGTGTTGATGCACTCGTTGATGGTGAACTCGATGTCGCAGTGGTTCTTGATTATGGACAGGTGTTTCCACGTCTCCAGCTCGCCCTCCCGTATGGCCTCCGCCACCCGGGCAGACGTGGGATTCGACAGCAGCCCCCGGAAGTTCTTCAGCTGCATGCGCAGAGGCTTGATGGTGATGTCCCCCTCGTACTTCTGCGTAAAGATGGAGACCACCGACGATATGGGGCTGGGCAGGCCCAGCGAGGCCATGTTCTGGGCGTAGTGCTTCAGCTCGGCCTTAGTGAAGTGGATGAACTTGGTCAACGTGTTGGTCTCCCAGCCTGGAAGGAAAATGGATGGATGGATGGATGGATGAATGGATGGATGGGGGAGGGGATCGGTGAGTTGCTCGGAAAAAGGGCTACAAGGCAACGCTGGTTACCAATCGTCGAGAACGGGATAACGTGCGGGTTGACTTGCGACACGATGAAGTGGTTGACGTTGAACATCTCCGACAGTTTGTTCATTGGAAGATCAAACTCGAGTGAGCCATCCTGCCACGTCAAACCCTCCGGGTAATACGGCACAATGTTGCCTAGGGTTGCATGGCAACATCATCATTAACATCACCATCATCCTCCAACCCCGAATGACATGTTACAATGCAACAACGTACCGCTCTTGTCCTTGGCCATCAGTTCCACCGACTCGAATACCAATGGGATCGCACAGGACGCGAGACAGGCGGACCACATCAGGACGTGCGGCGCCGTCAGGTAGTTGAGAAGGGTCGGATATTCGTTCTTCGAGGCCGGCGTCACGCTGATGTTGACGATGCGTCCGGTGCGCTGATAAGCCTCGAGGAACGTGATGTCCCCGAGGTTTGCCTGCTCCGCATTCCGATGTCGTCAATTATTCATTGATATCTCATGAAAAACTAGGAGGTTGGGTAGAGGCAAACCTGGAGGGTCTGCTTGAGCACGTTGATGTCCAGCAGAGTGCCCTTCGAGAGGAAGCGTTTGGTTCTCCGCACGAACGAGCTCGACATGAAGCCCTGCTTGGACTCCTCCTCCTTCTTCTCGAAGAAGTTGAGGTCCAAGTAACCCTCTACACCAGGAAAAGAAAATGAAAAAAAAAAGAAATAACAAAATAGGGTAAGTCCATTTTGAAGAAAAAAAAACTGATAATAATTGGTTGTGCCGAACCAACGAAAATCTGTGGCATTTCCTCGTCCGTAGCGGAGCCAACCACGGCGGCGACGATCGAACCCGCGGAGGATCCGGAAATGACGCGTGGCAGTAGCCCATTGGTGAAGAGGGCCTTCACCACGCCCAGGTGGTACATGCCCAGCGTGATGCCGCCCGACAGCAGCAGGGCCGAGCGGCCGAGCGAGTGGCGCATCTCGAGGAAGAAGCGCAGCTTCCGCTTGAGCATCATCTCCTCCGTCGAGTCCTCCTGCGATGCGATTGTTGGTTGTTGTTGTTGATATTGTCTTTTATGGGGAAATAATAGGGAAAAGGAAAAAAGAAGTACACAAAAGATTCGAGCAGATCATTTTGATTTTTGTTGATGGAATAATTAATTAATTAATTAAATAAATAATTGAATAATTAAATAGATGAAAATCATATTATTACCTCTCGAAGCTCAGCAGGCGAGTAGTGTGCAAGCGGCGCGTAGACAACGAATCGCAGAGCTCGGCATACCTAGCAATTAAGCAGCACATATCAGCCCACACCACTTACGGATGCCCAAGTCGACGAAGTCAGCACCTGATTGATGTACTCCTCTACCACGTATTTGGTCCCAACGTGCGTGCGCGTAAAGAGGTCAGCATGACCCACACCGCCTTGCCTCTACAGACAAAAAAAAATTAAAAACAATAAATAATAAATGATAAATGATAAATGATAATTAATTATTAAAAAAATAAAAAATAATAATAATAAGCATTTTATTTTAGTGTATGAGTGGGCTGAGGGGGAGGTACGCGAAGCAGGCCCTTGCGGAGGTGCCACATGAGGCCCTCGGGGTCGTTGGTGTCCATGAGGTCGGTGAAGAGGTTCGTCTTCTGCTCGATGAGCTTGTAGTCAAAGTAGGGCGACTGCTTCTCGCGCTTCCACTCCTCGTTGCCCACCACCGCGTCGAGCTCCTTCGCCAGTTGCGCCCACTCGGTATAGGTGGGCGCCCGCTTCATCTTCCGCCTCAGCGAGTGCTGTCTCGAGCCTTTTGTTTTGTTTTGTTTTTACTATAGTTAAATAGGAAAAATATCAAATAGACAGGAAATTCATTTGCCCGTACCGAGTTCGTGGTAGATAAAGTGGATAATGCTGTACAGTTTGGTGAGGAGAATGGTGAAAATCTGGAGGGAGGCGACCAGCAGAAGTCTCTTGACCAGCAGTTTGGGGGCGAATATTATTCTCAGCGCTCTGTAGCCGTAGAAAAGCAAGCATAGAGCCTTTTCTGCCAGCTGGCAGTCCCAAAAAAATAAAAAAAAAATAAAAAATAAATACACTTAACGGTTCCACTTGCATCAAGGGAGGGGAGAAGAAGGAACCTTCTTGCGCAAAGCGTGGAAGGCAGTGAGGCGAGAGGATAAGTCCACAGGCAAGCCCTCCACAGGGAAACCCATGGTAATGCCTACACAACGCATCCATGTCATTTCGGGCGCGTGCTTGGCCAGTAGAAAGTTCCACCAGCTTCATTGTAAGTACGACAGTATAGCATTAGGGAAGGTAATGTGTGGTTGAGGCAAAGGCTTAACGAATACAAGCTACGCTTTTGTTTTTGTTTTAACTGGAGAATAATTTCGTAGGCAGAAAAGGGGAAGTAGCCGTTGGCACTTGGAGAGGGGCCGGGAACTTGCAAGTACCTTTGGACCAGGGCTATGAGGGCGAGAATGAAGGAGGTGGGCAGCAGGCGCCGCCACGTAGGCACGCCACCTCGTCGGTGCACTCCCAAGCCTCCCAAACCAGCCAGAGTTGCAATCTCACCGGGAGAAGACATAGTTTTGACCTGTGAACCGGGAGGCAGGACGTACGTTGAGTACAACAACAAATCAAAGGGGGAAGGACGAATCAGGTGCCTTGTTTTACCGATTGTGTGTCTAGTGGTACAAACGAGGGACCAACAAAACTGTTTCTGGGATGGTTCCCTGTGCTTAACTCTCTTCCTCAGCTCTCTCTCCGCTCCGTAAACTCTTCGGCTTGCAAACTCCTTCAGAAGCAGGTCGTGAAATTATTTTGTGTGAGGAAAGGCGAGCAACACGTGCTATCCGATTTTCTGTTTGAACAACCGATCTACTATTTGAAGAATCTCCTTGTGGCCAGAACGAGGTCCCCTCCGTACCACGCTGAAGCAGACGAAATTCGAGGGAGTTCATGGAGTGACATATCCGTGGCGGTAGGCTGGAGCAGTGGTGATTAATGGGATGGACTCTGGTCGATATAAAGGGACCTCAGGTAGTCCAATGACTTGCTTATTTAAAGCCAAAAAGGCCAACGGCATTTCTTGACGGAAATAATAACCAACCTTTATTCCACGGAACAAGATATGGGACCTTTACCAAGGTGAGGCAGTGTTGGCGACTTGGAGGAGTGCCTGGTTTACTCGCGCTACGAGCGGAGGTTCGAACTGCATGTTGTGGCCCTGACCGGAAATGATCTCCACAGCGAACGATCTGCTGGTAATATCCATCCATGAAGCAACGTGACGACGCTTGACGACCGGGTCGGCATCGCCCAGCAACACAGTGACGGGGACGTCTATAGGGTCCTCCTCTGATAACCGGCATTCCATACCGGCCATGCTCACATCCGCCACAAGGGCCTGATAGAGGGTCCTGTTGCCGGAGAAGCGCTCCCACTCCTCCTCGCTCCAGCCGATAGCGAGCGACAGCGCTTTGAGACCCTCGTACATGGTTGGCCGCCGGGTGTAGATCGTAAGGACCTCGAGGTCACTCGGGCCGGGACAGGCACTGGCCAATAGGCCAGCCGGCAGCGTCACTGGGTTCAGGGCATCGGTCTTCTCCTGATTGTGGCGGATGGCATTTCGCATCTCCTCGACGAAGCGAAGAGCATAGTAGGCTCCGATGCACTGCCCAAAGAGAACGTAGGGTTTCGTAGACAGGAAGGGAAAGGCTTCGGACATGAACATCGCCGCGCCGTAGGACAAGGAGGGACACGGGCTCTCCGCAGCCCTGGTCGTGTGGTGTGGAAAGTGAAACGCCCACACTTCGATCAGGGTGGTGTCAACGAAGGAGAGCCACGACTTGAAGTTTGCAGGGTCGCCGCCGGCGTCACCAAAGCAAACCACCCTCAGTTTCGCGGTCTCGACGTTGCCTCCGATGAAATCCAGCCACCTTGACGCTAATGCAGGTGTGGTTTCTGTCACCTGTGGTTGCATTGCAACCTGAAACAGCTCAAGTGTCAGCAGCGGTTTACAAAAATTGGTGAAAGTTAACTGTTGGCTTGCTACCTGAATGGGAGCGTCCTTGGTGGGCTGCTCCTCGGCCTTGGCTTTCCGGTAAGCGGCGAGAATGGAGGACTTTGTCGGCGAACGGAAAGTCTTCAGGGGAAGCCATAGGCCTTCTTCGCGGGCCAGCGCTCCCCGCAACTCCATGCCACTCATCGAGTCGAAGCCGAAGTCGGCAAGGAGCGTATCCTCCCCAATGCTCGTGCTCAGGTCAATAGCCAGCGCTTCGCATATCAAGCGATGCAGCCGTTCCTCGATGCCCTCGTGTTCTACCTGGGCCGCGGTCTTGGTTGATTGGTCCATCTGCTGGTTGGCCAAGGCCACAAAACCCTTCCACAGCGAATTACGCGGCGGCGCCAGTCGTGGAAGAGATGCTTGGGCCGTCCAATCCACATCGGCGATCGCCACGATGGGTCCGAGGGAGGAATCCAGCAGGTGTAACGCAGACAGCGCCTGCTGCGGTTCCATCGGCAGCACGCGAACGTCGCCAGCGTTTATCGTCCTTGACTTGGCGTGGTGAGTCGCCGCCATGCCAGTGTCCCGCCACAAGCCCCAGCACACGGCTCGGGCGGGCACGCCTGCGCTTCTGCACTTGGATGCCATGCATTCCACGACCGCATTGGCCGAGGCATAGTTGGCCTATAGACCAATCAGAATGGTGTGAGTCCGAGAGTGCTGTGTAGATGCACAATGAGCGGAGGAGGGAAGAAGCAGACCTGGCCCATCGTGCCTACAATGTTGGTGATGCTGGAACACAAGTTGAATGATTCGAGCACGATTCTACGCTGGCTCAATGCGCGTAGCAGATGGAGAGCTCCCTCGGCCTTGGGTGCGAGCACTTGTGCGAAATGGTTCCACTCAAGGTTGGTCAGCAGAGCGTCCCGAAGCACGCCTGCGCAATGATGGACGTCGACATCGGTACGGACTGCCAATTCGGCCTCAACTAACGCAGCAAATGCGTCCACTTCTCCATAATTGGAGACATCGGTTTTGCAAAACCACAGTGAGAGGCCGGTGGCCAGCATCGCCTTAGTTGCCATGCAACTTGATTCGTAGAGTTCCAATACAACTTCCGTGACTGATGTAGATGTCGCCTCTGCGGCCCATTGCGCGAGGTCCTGCGGGAGGTTGCGCCCTATAAGGAAGATGGTGGAATGGCGGCCTTCCTTTATCATCTCCTTGCATATTTCTTTTCCGACTCCACCGAACGCTCCGGTGATGATAGCAGCCGCTCGAGTCTTCTCGTCTTCAGGTCTTCATTATGTAAGAATTAGTTAAAGAAAAAAAAGCCATAAATACAACTTAAGGTGGGAATCGTAGTACATGGACTCTTTTACAGCAGTTCTGGCCAATCGGGGAGCGAAGATTTTATCGCCTCGAACGGCCAGTCGATCCTCTTGAAAGAAGACTGCCGATTCATACACACGCTTCGTTAAGGGGACATCGCCGGCCTTCTCGATATCAAGCACGCCGATGCGTAGGTCCGGAAGTTCGGTGGCCGCCACGGTGGCCAATCCATACAGGCTCGCTTGTGCGCATGCGTTCGTGAGCTGCTGCATGTCAACACCTCCCACGTTCGCATGCGATGCCGTTATTTTGGTCGAAATGTCCATGGTCTCCCGCGTGAGGAAAACCAGCTCCGTTCGCGGGTGCAACTGTTCTGCGGCCAAAGCCTGAAGCAGCAGAAGGGCCGGTTCGCATGCAAGGCGCGACGCCGAAACGAAGTCGTGCGAGGTGTCGGACGTGTCCAGTGGCCATGCGAAGAGAATTCGCAGAGGCGATGACTCGAGAGACGTCCGAAAATGTCGACACAGGGCGCTGAGCGCAGCGCGGTAGTCTTCTGCAGCGTCAGGCCGTATGAACAGACCGAGCGTTGAATGGGCGGAGGTCTCTTCCGAGTAGGCCTGAGATCGGCTGATGACCGCCTGCGGACGTTCGCGGCCCTGGGCCTCGACGACCGAGGCGCAGAATCCCTTCGAGTCCAAGAAGGAGACGTATATGGGTTGTGGTTGACCGTCGGTATGGGTAAGGTGAGGCAGAGTCGAGATTTCCTCCCAGACCATATCGTAGACGAGATGCCTCAACGAGGCCTCCTGCTGGACCTCTCTCGCCACATAACTCGAGATCTCTATAATCTCTTCTCCATTCGCGGAAAATACAGTCACCTAAGCACAATTACAATTACAATTATACATAAAAGTACAATAACAGTAAGCAAAGAGCAAACGAGATACCTTCACGCAGCTGAGGTGTGGTTCGTCTTCGGACATGGGGATGCGTTGGTGGAGGCACCATACAGAATCGCCTGGCTGGACCGTCCACGGGCGAACCACACGGAATCCCTCGAACTCGATGGGAAGGAAGGCGCTGCTGCGCTTGGCGGCCACGAAGAAGCCGGCCGCCGTATGCAGGCACGCGTCGAGGACCCACGCTGGCGGCGCGCACCGCTTCGCATCGGCTGCTGCCGCGAAGCCGTCCTCCGCAGGCCACACACGAATGCGGGACAGCACCGAGTCGCCGTGCTCGTGAGCCCACATCTCTTGGATTCCGCGGAACGCTGGGCCGTACTCGAGCCCGCCGACCAGGAGCTCATCGTACAGTCGCGCGACGCTCACGTTGCGTTGACACAGCCGTTGAGCCTCGAGGAGAGACAGGCGGGGGAGTCGAGCAGGGGCCGGCGGGGCATGAAAGTGGCCCGTGGCGCACTTGACGGAGGGACTCTGGTGGCCAGCGCTGCTGTACAGGAGATCGAACGTTCCGTTGCCGCTACGCTGGCGAACCAGCTGAAGACGCGGGAACGTCTCGACGTGCGTCCCCCGCGCAGGCAGCGAGGGGATTTCGACTCGAGAGAGGATCGAGAGTCGGCCGATGGTCAGCGGCAGCTCGACGGCCGAAGGTTCTCCGGCGGTCTGTCCGATCGCCGAATCGATGAGCAGGCCGAGCATCGCCGCTGCCGGAAGCACAGGCTTGCCATTGAAGCGGTGTTGCCTCAGAATCTCGAGTTCTTCATCAACTTCTGCATCCCAAGCCCAGTCAACGTATCGCACCTCGGGTCGGTCCAGCGGCGACATGGCCGCACGACCCTGATAATGGCCATCGCGGCTCGAACCGCCTGCCTTCACCACTGCTGGCCCGGACCAGCACAACGTCGGCAGGAAGGCGTAGGTTGGTATGGCGGCCATACCTAGGTGAGAATTTACGCGCCTGAGGTCGGCATAAACGGCCTGCCAATCGAACTCCACCCCGGCCGTGTAAAGCTGTGCCAGCGCCTCGAGCATGGACGCGTGACTGTCTTTTCCCTTGACCATCGAGGCCACGGACCTCACGCTCGCGGCAGCTGCGGACGGTAAGGTTGCGAGGCCGCGCCTGAGTTGCGAGGTCATGGCTGATGAAGGGCCGACCTCGAGGATGACCGACGGGACGTGCGACGCGGCGGGCGGGCGCTGGATCACTTTCTCCACCGTGGGCCACATCAGCACGGCCTCGAGGGCGTGCCTGCGCCAGTGGGTCATCGACCGGGCCTCGGAGGTCGACAGCACGGCAGTGGTGGTCGTGCTGACGACTACTGGCGATGAGCCGTTGGTTTCAGGAGTGGCTACGTGGTCAGCGCCCTTAAAGATGGCGGACTCGGCCTCGGCGGCCCAACGGTTCACCGCTTCAGTGAGCAGCGGCGAATGGAAAGCCAAGTGAATGTTCTCAAGCACTTTGTACTTCACGCCTTCCGATTCGGCCAGCTCGAGAAAGCGCGCTGCCGATTGGCTGTCGCCCGCAACAACGATCCCCGTCGGAGCGTTGACGGTTGCGATGCCCAAGACCGCCCCGGCGGACAGCTTCCCCTCCTTTGTAGCACACTCGGCGATGAGCGCTTCGACGCGCTCGCGAGTGTCGAACACCGCGGTCATTACCCCGCTCGCGGGGCAGCGCTCCATCCACCACCCGCGGGAGGCCACCAAGGCGAGGCCCTCACGCAGGGTGAGCATGCCCGCAATCACCGCCGCCACGACCTCGCCAAGGCTGTGCCCGGTCATGCTCGCGGGCCGCAGGCCCCAGGACTGCCACTGCCGGGCTAGCGCGTACTCGAAAGCCAGCAGGGCGGGCTGTGTGTTGGCCGTGCGGTCCAGTTCCGCAGAACGACCGTCGTCCTCGGCATTTTTGGAGGCATTCTCCGAAGTGGGGTAGATCAGGTCGATGAGCGACGGCGCAACTGGCGGCATGTCCTCATCCGTGCGCTGCGGCAGGACGGAGGAATGGACCTCGCGCCACACTTGTTCGCATTCCTGGAGCGCCTCGCGAAAGACCAGGCAAGACTCGTAGAGCTCGCGGCCCATCCCCAAGTATTGCGACCCCTGGCCCGAGAAGACGAAACACACACCGGGAGACTTTGGATTGGCGTCGCTGGATTGGGCCTTGGCTGCGACCCAGGCGCGAAGGGCGGAAGTGAGTTCGGCCAAGTTCCGGCCAACCACGGCGGCCCGCTTCCCGGTGGGGAAGTGCGTCCGGCCCAGCGCGGCGGTGAGGCAGAGCTCGCCGGCCGCCCTGTGCGCGTCCTCCGCATTACCCGCGGCTTCCTGCATCTTCCTTTCGCAGTACGCCAACAGGCGCTGGGCGAGAGCGTGCAGCGAGTCGGCGTTGGTGGCGGAGAAAGGGAGGACGTAGCAACCCAACCAGCGGTTGGCATGATTCTGTTTTGTGGCCTCCCTCCTCGGCACGGAGGACACAATAACGTGCGCGTTGGTCCCTGCGAATCCGAACGAAGAGATGCCGGCGTAGAGGCGCTGGTGGCCGGACGGATGGGGGTCTGGAAACCAAGACACAGGCTTCGTAGGAATGTAGAGGCTGGACGAGTCGTGACGGAGGTCGATCAGAGGGTTCAGCTTCTTCAGGTGAATATGCGGCGGAATCACTCGATGATGCATAGCCAGTAGGACCTTAATCACTCCCGCCATTCCACTGCAGCCATTCTCCATCACGATCAGTAAGGCAGCCAAAGAGAAAGCTTGAAGGTGTTAAGGAAACCTGCTGGGCTCGCAGTGGCCTATGTTCGTCTTCACCGACCCAACGGCCACGGGAGCGAGACCGGCCTTCTCCTTGGCGCGCTGGGCCGCACGCCACCGCTGCCGCCCATAGACTTCAACCAGGGCCTCCATCTCGATGGGGTCGCCCACGGGCGTGCCGGTTCCGTGGGCTTCCACCAGAGACACCTGCTCGGGGGACACCCCGGCGTCGGCCAGCGCGGCAGTCAACACCTCGCGCTGCGCCAGCGCGCTCGGGGCGGTGATCCCATTCGACGTGCCTCCGTTGTGGTTGACCGCTGATCCGCAGAAGAGGCCCCAGACGGGCCTGCCCGCGGGCTCGACATCCGCCAGCCGCTCGAGCACCAGCGCGCCGTATCCCTCCGACCGGCAGTAGCCGTCGGCGTCGGCGTCGAACGTGGCGCAGCGGCCGTTGGGACTGATCATGCGCGCCTTGGAGAGGAAGATGCTGGAGGTGGGCGTGAGCACCGCATGCGCGGCGCACACGATGGCCTTTGCGCACTGGCCCGTCCGAATGGCCCGCGCCGCAGCATCCAGAGCCACGAGACTGGACGAACAGGCCGAGTCCACGGTCACCGATGGACCTCTCAACTTGAACACATGAGATATGCGACCGGCCACGACGGACGATGAACCTGATTTTTTTTATTTTTTATTTTTTATTGTTAGTATGCCAAGGAAGAAGAATGGAAGAGGCTTCGATAGATACCGCCAGTGCCATAGAGAAGGTCGGGAGGACCCATGGCGAGCAGGGTCTCCTGGAACGGACTGTCCATTAGCGCCACGAATACGCCTGTGCTGGACCCACGCAGGGTGTGCGGGGGGATGCCAGCCGACTCGAGCGCTTCCCACACGAGCATGAGCGACACCCTCTGGCGCGGATCTATGGACTTGGCCTCATGCTCGGATATGCCAAAGAAGCGATGGTCGAACCGTTCCGTGGCGTCAACGAAGCCGCCGCGACGCGTGTGCATCTTGCCCGGGACGTCGCTGTCGGAGTCGTAAAGGCGATCAATGTTCCATCGCGACCGCGGAACCTCGGTAACGCCGTCAACGCCGTTCTTAAGCAACGACCAATAGCTATCCAGATCATTCGCTCCTCCTGGAAACCTGCAGCTTATCCCCGTGATCGCTAGTGGTTCCCGGGTAACCTCGGCACTCTGACTTGACGAGTGGCGAGCAGGCGGGCTTGTATCGTGACTTTGGGTCTTGTTTACGATATAAGTGGCAAGTTGGTCCAGAGTGGTGTGTATGTAGAGCGTAGCTGCATTGATGTTGAGCCCGAATCGGTCGGCAACGACGCCGGCGAGCCGTGCGGAGAGGAGCGACGTCAGGCCGAACGAAGCGAAAGGCTGATCATCTACATTGCCTCCGAGCGAGTCAGGGGAGTGTGCATTCAGGGAGGTCAATGGGATCGCCAGCACTTGGGCGAGACACTCGCGCAGGGCGTACAAGACTTCATCTTTCTGCAGTAATTGCCGCTTCTCCGCGTTTGAGCTCTTCTCCGATGTTGAGGGTAAAATGGTTGCTGTGCGAGCCCTCATCTCCTGCTCGAACCGCTTCTCAGCGAGGATGCGATAGACAAGCTTCTTTCGCGATAGGGAAAGGGGTTCATCGTCCCTCCCGAGAATGATGACCGCTGCTCTGTGGACCCGGCATGCGGAAGACCAGCCCTCGTTCACCTTGGCGACTGCCTTCCACAGCTCCGCTTCAAGCCAAGCTGCAATGCTAGCTGAGTCGAGGTGTTGGCCGAGTGTGGCCACCGTCTTGTCAACGCTCACGTAGTCTGGTTCGATGACGGCGAAGGCCAGTGGCAGGCCACGGCCGAGCAAGACAACATTACGCACGAGCTCAAGCGACCCGCCCGGGGGTATCTCTACGACGGCGCACTGCTTGAGACTCTGCTCAAAAGCTATCGGATTCATCTTTTCACCCGTGGACAGACTGAGCAGGTCATCCACTCGGCAGACGTACTCCACGCATCGGCCCTGCGACCCCTTGAGTATGCGGAACACGTCTCCCGTTCGGAACTTGCGGACGGGTGCGCCTGATTCAGGTGCAGTTCCCTGAGGCGGCGCCCAGAAGAAGGCCTTCTTATTTGCGGCCTCGTTTTTGAGGTAGCCGGGTGTCACCGCGGGCGAGTCGACTATGACAAGCTCGCCGCCACCCTCGCCTCCTTCAAGGAGGCCGTCGTCTACGGGCAACCATTCGTAGGCGATGGACGGGTGCATGCGGAGGGTCCTAAAGGAGGAGTCCAACGGGTGTCCGGTGAAGAGACTGCCGCTGCATTCGGTCATTCCCTCGCTCTGCAGCAGCTTGACCCCGCGAGCCTCGAAGAAGAGGGCGAGGTCGTCCGCGATGGGCGCGCCACCCGTGAGCAGGGCCTTAAGGGACCGCAGAGCCGTGAGGATCGACGCCCCAGAGCCAGAGGCTTCTGGAGCTTCGATTCGCTTGCGCCATTCAGCCAGCATCCACGGTACCGTACTCATCAACGTCGGTTGGTGCATTTGGATTCCCCTGCAATGAGCCATATTTAAGTTGCTAAAATGGGCGCTTATTGGGAGAAATGAAATGTAGCAACCGTATAAGCGCGCCAGGTAGATCGGAACTTAGAGGGCAGAAGGCGTAACTGCCCCCACAGTAGAGTGCTGAATTGAGAAAGTCGAGCAGGAGGCCCATAATATGGAACATGGGCAGCCAACCCAGTACTCGGTCGCGCTCGTCTATGTGGCCGTTCCACATGTGATTGCGGCTGGCACAGCTGTACAGCAGATTCGTGTGCGTAAGCGGCACTGCTTTGACAGACGTGCCTGTGGTCGACGCAGAGGTCGACAGCACGCAACACACCTCGTCCCCTTCACCAGCCTGCGGCTCATAAGATAATGGCCCGACTTTATCGGGCTCGCAGTGAAGCCTGCTATCGGTAATTGCGATGAGCTTAAGCTGGGGGCATCGCTGGCTTATCGATTCGGCAACCTTTCCCATCTGCTCGGTCAAAGCGTCCTGCATGCGCCTCTCATTTTCCATGGCTTCGGATAAGTTGTGTCCAGGTCCGCCGTGGAAAAGAACCACAGGTTCGGCGAGGTTAACCAGGTCGATGATGATGTCCAGCGTAGCGCTTGTGGGCAGGAGCAGGACCGGTCTCCTTATATACCAGGCGGCCATGCAAAGTTCCAGTAGTGGCGCTCCATTAGCGCACAGTATCGCAACAGGTCGTTTCAACCGGCCAGCGTCAACAGTTGGTACGCTGTTGGTTTCTTCTTGCCTAAAATTGTTTTTTTTACACTTGTTTATTTTTTTGTTGTCCAATGAAGAAGCCTGTGGTAACGTACGCAAGCAGAAGGCTTAACGTTGAGGCAAGAGAACGGGCGCGTAACCGAAACGAATGATAGGTGGCTATAACTTGGCCGTCGTGCAAAAGCAGGGGCCTATCGTGCCCTTTCTGGTGCTGATATTCAAGCACTGCCGGCAACGTAGAGGCATCACCAAGGCTAAGGCGACTCACGGTTGCCTGCCCTTGCATGACTTGGAAATAACGACCTCTGCCGGGATTGTTTTTCGGGCCTTTGCATTTATTTGCTTTGTCCAACGAAAGTCCTCTCTGGGCCTTTTGGACGCCGGCCACCGCAGCAATGGCCAAGCGTGCGTTGTTGGTGGTGGACTTGCAGAACGACTTCTGTGATCCGAACGGTGCCTTGGTACGACGGCTATAAGCAATGAATGTTCGTGGAACATGCGAGAGAAGACCCCCCCCCCACTCATGTTCTCTGCCAGCCTGTGCCGGGAGGCGAGGAAGTGATTCCGCTGGTGCTGTCCCTACGGAAGAGCAAGTACTTTGACATGGTTGTCTATTCGCAAGACTGGCACCCGCCCAATCACATATCATTCGCTTCCGTACACCCCTCAGCGTCCGTCCTTACATTCGTAGAGGTATTACTTGAGTCGCTTCATATTGAAGTAAGCCCCAATCACTAACCAGCTTGTTAGTTGCCTCAATGGAAACAACTAGTTGTCCCTGATCACTGCGTCCAAGACACCTGGGGCGCTAAGTTTCACCCTTCGCTAGGGATTGACGGAAAGTACGATCGTTCTGCCTGATGTAATTCAACACTAAGAGATGATAAATAGGGAAAGTGAGTATCATATCGTTAGGAAGGGCTTTCCAGCTGAGATTGAAGCATTCTCATGCTTCCGTGATATCCTCAGAAATCCCACAAGCCTTGAAACCCTCTTGAAACAGCATCAGATCACAGAGCTATATATATGTGGTATGAAGTTCCTTCTTTATGCTTGTGTACGGTCAGCTCCACTCATGCTAGCGTTGTGGATGTGGATTAGGAGTGGCAACCGATGTAGCCGTCGTAAACACTGTGTTGGATGCAGTAAAGCTCTTTCCAGACAAGTCAGTTTGCTGTATAGAGGATGCTCTTCGAGGTTTCGTTCCAGATCTCGTCGAAAAGGCAGTACTTACGATGAAAGAAGCAGGGGCACATTTCGTGCGGTCAGACGAGCTTCTTCAGTAATAAACCTGGGAATTCTCCGGCCAAACAACAACGTGGTTGCTGCCGCAACTCTATGATAATTCAGTTTTTTGTATTTTTTTTGGTTATTCACTTAATTCGTGGTTTTTACTGGTTGGTGGTTCAGTGAAAAAATCTAATTATAGAATCTATCCAAGATTAATAAAATTATGATAGAAAATAAAAATAAATTGAAAACTTTCACATTATAACACTTTGCTCAAATATTTTATTATTATCATTAAAGTTTTTTATCTATTTTATATAAAAATAATTTTTTTAAAATGTATTAATAATTTTTTTTGATAATAATAATTAAAAATAATATTTAAGCTAAATTATCTGATTTATTAAAATATATATCATAGAAACTTGATATAAATATTATATTATGGAAATTTAATACAATTTTTATAAAATAATTTTATTGATATAAAAATATTTAACTACTTTAGCAATTTTTTTTATTATTTAATAGCAACAAAATATTGATTTTATAAATTATATCTAAATTCTTAGAAATTTTATCTTTATATTGAAAAACAAGATAAAAGATAAGTGAATGCGTTAACAGCTATCACAAAAGCTTATGAAAAATCTTTAAGTATAGTAGCTTAGACAACTAGCTTATTTTTATGATTTGGACATGAATATATAAATATATAAAGAAATATCTAATAAGCTGAGGTTACTTTAGTGTAGCCATGTAGTTTCAAAGATTAGGTTTGGGGTATTGTGTTCCCATATTTCCTAGTAATTAGGTTTGGGTTTGTCCTCTACTAGTTTATTATTTGTTTTTTCCTTCTTGCTAATTCTTTTTCCTTGCTTTATTATCGGGTGCAATCAATCAATGCCCAAGAAGGGGAAGAAGAAATCCGCCCCAAACGGGCGCGGTACAAATAACACTATTGCTGTTCAAGCATATTCGTCACAAGCGGCAGCTCCTGCTAATCCCCCCGCTACTGCAAATGCCCCGACTGAACCCTTCACTACCCAGCATAGCACTCAGCCTCCCCCCTTGCAACCAATATCAGGGGCGCCTTTGCCGCCAGTAAATGTGCCCGCTGGTAAAGTTTGCGAACTCCTGATATGTAAGATCAATAAAAAAAAAA
>CDFF01069532.1:0-17019 GCA_000826265.1 Acanthamoeba culbertsoni
TTCTAGAAATCAAACTTTTTCTAGAAATAGTTTGTATCCGAGATAGATCCTAGGGCAACCATACCCTATTGCAAAGAGTGTTACTCAGCAGTTACTCACTTTGCCGCAATTTGGAAACCCTTCTGAGTTGAATATTTTATCTTAAGATTCATTGGGTTGCAGAGGGTAAAGGAAAATCAAAAGTACAAGTCTTTCACCAGCCTCAATTTTCCGCATTTTTCTGTTGAGTGCTTTGTTTGCTCGTTCGGATAACGTGAGTTTTTCTCGCAAGATGACCGATTCGCCCAGCTTCTGTGTCTCTTCGGATGCGTAATCCTTGAGATACTCTGTTGGTGGGCAAAAATCAGGAATTGATGTCGTAGCACGATTCATATTGAGTACGCGTACCTTTGAGAGTGAGAAGTGAGTTCGGGTGGCAGAAGTTCTGAATGTCTCCTTTCTTGGCTATTTTCATAAAGGCCTCACCGGTCCGGCCCAATCGGTAGCATGCTGTGCACCATGACGGAAGGAATCCCATCTCCAACAGGTCCTTCACCACTTCTTGAGTGCTGCGCTCGTCCTGCAGCTCAAACTGGCCCGATTCCGCTTTCTCCGTAGTGGTGATGACGGAAGCAAACGCAGCTGCCTCCTTTTCCATCTCCATCTGCTCGCTGATCTTACTTTCTGCTCCGAGGTCTCCCTTGTGGTAAGAACCGACCTCGGTCTTGCTTCCCGCCGACATCTGGCTCACGCCCAGGTTGAGCAGCTGACGCCTCATCTCCGGTGATTCTCGGGTCGACAAGATCATGCCGGTATAAGGCACAGCGCATCGTATGATCGCCACCAGCTTCTTGAAGTCTTCATCATCCACAGGGGCAGGAGGCCGGATGGCGTCCGGGGCGTGATCGGCCGGTCTCATACGGGGAATGGAGATGGTATGCGGGCCTGTGTCAGAACGCCGTGGTTAGGATGGATTGTCGAGAAAAGGGGAGGACTTTTTTGACCAACGCACCTGCCCCGAATGCCGACTCCAAGTGTTGCGCGTGCATGAGGAGGGCCATCACTTCGAATCGATAGTCGTGCAGGCCGAATAGCGCGCCTATACCCACGTCATCTATACCTGCTATCTGCGCCCTGTCCATCGTCTGTAGCCTGTGCTGGTAGTCTAACGCCTCCCGTTAACACGATTTTTTTTTTACTACGTTCTTGTTCTTCAGCTCTCTTTCTCTCCTACCTGATTTTGGGCCGCTCGGGTGGAAGCGGCGGAAGCTTTCGCGATGGTAGGTCTCCTGGAAGAGGGTGTAGGTGCCCACGCAGTCTGCCGCCTTGAGCCTTCGGAAGTCTGACACGGACAGTGCGGGAATCTCAACGTTGATTCTCCTGATGTCTCCGCATCGGTCTGTAGGGGTTGAGGATGAGTAGAGTGAGTGCGCCGGCAGGCCAACACGGTGAGTTGGAGACGGAAGGTCACCTGTCTTGACGCTCTTCACAGTCTGCAACGCGTCCAGGAATTGGTCGAACGAATACTTGGGGTGTTCTCCCGTAAGGATCAACAATCGCTTGTGGCCCTGACGCTCCAGCACCTCGACCTCTTGGACCAGCTGCTCCTTGGTGAGGGCGCTTCTCCCAATGTGGGTGTTAGCGCCCCTGAAGGCGCAGTAGGTGCATGTATTGACGCAGTAGTTTGCCAAGTAGAGAGGTGCGAACAAAACAATCCTATTGCCTAAAGGAAAAAGTCAGTTGCCATCTCCAGTAGATGGCAGGCGGTAGACAGAAGTGGGCAGAGGAAAGGCACCATAGATGCTCTTTTTGATGGAAAGGGCAGTTTCAAACAACTCATTCATGAGCTGTTGACCTTCATGGTCCTTTGCATGAGCATCGAGATTGAGGAGCGTTGCAGTTTCTCTCAGGCTCAAGCCTTGTACATATTCGCTTCCTACAGGACCCTGCATGGGACGTCAGCAAGTCGGCTTCATTGGCCAGGTTGTGTTGTGCTACCGTAATATCCTGCAGCAATGCGCGCTGCTTTGCTTTTGCCAGGATATCGCGAATGACCAGAGGATCTCGCGCAAGGGGTTTGGTCTCCTCAAGTTGCTTCTTTATCTCCTCTTCATTGATGATCTCGTCGGCGCTAGCTAACTTGTGGTGCGCTGCACTCCAGAGTTAGGCGAGGGCATAAGAAACGTGGGGGAGGGGAACAAGAAGGTCGTACGTTCTCGTTCTACGCTCCACCTAAGCCCCCGGGAGAACACGGGCCGAGACATGAACCTACAAGACGAACCCAACCGGCATGCGTGAACAAGGCGCTTTCTCGCGGGTAACATTGCCAACTTGTGAACAACCACTGCTTCATTGCTTGGTCTCTTACCAGTTCAACCTTGGCTGGTATTGGTTGTCGGAGGAACACCCAACGAAATTTGGCATAGAAATAGAGTGGTTTTCCACTTATTGTCTGTTGGAAAATAAAAATAAATATTTTCTATTTTATTTTTTTTGTTTGTCGGTATTACTGGAGGTGTTTGGCCAGCTTCTGCTGCTGTTCGGCGGGAAGGTGCTTGATGATCTGTTGCATGAAAGCAGCATTCTTCTGTGCAAGCGCCTTCAGAAGCATCACCATGGTATTCTGGACGTTAGCCGGTAACTTGGGGTGGTCCAGGGCCTGGCTGAAGATGTTCACCGTCATCGGAATGACGCCATCCATGGCCAGCTGCACACAAATTGAGCCGTGCATGGTTTCGTTTAGCATGTTTAGCCCTACCCTGGTTGACATATATTTCGATCTCGATGGCACGTACGATCTTGTGATTCGTGCTGAAGAGGTAGAAGATGCTGTTGTACACGTTCTCCGATTCCTCAAAATCGGCCTTCAGCGGCAGCGCCTTGTACATGAGCGGCAACACCTGTCCGATAACGCCATATGTGTTATATCATCCTCTCCCTTTCCTTTCCTTTTCCTTCGACTAGAAAAGCACACCTGTTCAAGCGGCACAGACTCTACAGAATTTGTGATCATGCGAGCCACGGCTCCACACACGTTGTCCGTCAGGGTGGACTCCTGGCTGTTGAAGAGAGGCACCAGCCGTCGAAGGATCTCATTGTAATACCTGCGGGTGCACCCCATGGCCAGGACGTGGAGGCGATGGAAATATTATATTCTCTTATATTATAGGGAGGGTGGAGGGAATGCGCACTGCACAGACTCGGCGCCCGAGGACTGGACCAAAGCGCCGCACATGTAAGCGGCGTTACGCTTGATTTGGTCGTCTTCGCTTCCCAGCGCTTTGACGGCGATTTGCAGGAATTGCTGATGGGGAAGAAGCCGATGCCCATCGGACCGATCAGAAAGGCCAAATCCTCTCATGCTCACGAGAACAGTGGCACGCTTATGATATACCTTAAGGTAGGGAACGACGGCTTGCTTGAGCGCCTTCGAAGTCTCTGCCAACAGACCGACGATGATCACCTCAAAGTCGGGTCCCCTCTCGAGATAGTCGAGCAGGCAGGGCAGCATCTTCTTGAAGTAGGGTTCCCAGAAGGGCCCGCACACGGAGGCCATGTCCATCAAACAGTCCGCAACGTTGTCAACGAACGCCACCTCCCTCTCCTCCGCCACCTCCTCGTCCTCGTACTCCTCCTGCTCGACCTTGAAGCAGGTGGCCTTCCCCTTCACCACTGACTCAATCGCCGTAACGGCCTTTGCGAACGCTGCATCAGTGAAATAACACGCTGTAAGTTCTCCGCCCCCCGGTCACGCGCGCAGTACGGTAGGTACGTACCGGGCTCGATGCCAGGCGGGCCGACCAGCTTGGCCACCACTCCATACGCGGCGCAGGCCCGCGACACGACCGCCTTGTCTTCGTCCTGCCCGTTTCCGGTAAGCCCACGGTTGGCGTCACAGCGGAGGAGTGATGAAGGGTTGCCAAATGGGGGAGAGCGGGGAGGGGGGAGGGGAAGGAGAGCAGGGCGGAAGGAGTGCGAGTGCCGCGTACGTGGCCCATGGCGTGGATGATGATCTTGAGGGCGACGTCAAGCACATGGCGCGTCTGTTCGGGCAGGGCCGGTTGCTGCGCCGCCGGCACGCCCAGCTGAATGGGCTGGGCGGGGGGGAACGCCTTGTGCGTGGCCTCCACGAAATCTGTACGTGGTGAACATGGCGGCGGTCACATGAGCTGCCATGCACACCCTCCTTCACGGGAGGGCTGGAGGAGGGACCAGAGGAGGGGAGGGGGGAAGAGAGGAGGGGAGGAGCGGCACCGCTGAGGCTGCCGAGCGCGTTCTTGCGGACATCGGTGAAGCCGAACTTGGCCATCTCGACCAGCACTTCGAGGGCCTTGGGCAGGTAGGGCATGAACTCCGGTCCCGTGTGCTTCGCGAACTCGCCGAGGGCCCGGGTGGCCGACGACTTCTCATCGAAGTAGGCCTCCGGCGCGCCCACATTGGTCTGCGCGAACTCGGAGTCCTCGGTAATGCCCGCGACGTTCTCATTGGTGTCCTGTGATTATTTCCACCCAATAAATGCGTGATGAGTCGTGTGGGGGGGAGGGGTGGAACGATGTGGGGTGGGGGCATGACGGTACCTTGTAGAAGACGAGGCCCTCGGTAGAGAGGCACGAAGCACAAGCGAGCGGCACGGCCAGCGGGAGATACTTGCTGAAATCCGACCCGAGGCACTCGGCAAGGTTGGCGAAGAAGCCGTGTGTGTACTCTCGCAGCTCGCAGTCTTCGAGCTTCATCCCCTCGCACGCCAGATGCACCAACGGCTCGGCGATGGGCTGCTCCCCGTGTGCCCTCGAGAGGTAAGAATTCCCCGGTAAAGCAGTGGATGTTGGGTCGCCGGTGACGTTACCTGGAAGACCTCCTTGCCGACCGCCACGGCAAGGATTCCCGCGCATTCCGTTGCTCTGCAGCGCAGCGTGAGGTACTCGCTCTTGTCCTACGATGGGCCGCGGGTCCGCCGAACGTGGTGAGCAAACACTACCAGAGAAAAGGAAAACGGAAGTCTGGGAGAGGAGGGGAGGGATGTCCAACGAAGCGAGTACCTGGCTCATCATGAGCCTGACGATCTCCATGGTCTTGGGGTAGTAGGGGAGGAATGCACGGTCGGCCGAGTCGGCGATGGCGGATATGGCCGGGATGACCATTTCCCGAACGTCGATGTCGGCGGTGCAGAGCAGCTCCAGCAGACGAGCGGTGAGAGGCTCCAGGTAGGGCAGCACTTGCTCATCTGCGTGTGTGTGTGTGTGTGGTCAAACATTCAGTTCCAGTTGGGGTGCCCATGCCCCGCGATCAGGAGGAGGGGGGAGGGCTATACCGAGGGCAACAACAAAGGACTCCAGCGCATAGCAGGCCTTGTTGACAACTTCATGGTTCGCGTCGTGCAGACAAGCGATGAGCAGAGGCATCACCTTCTCATGGTGATCGATTATCTCCGGCACGAGATGGGCTGCGCAATGGCGAGTGTGAGAGAAGGAAGGAGGAGAGGGTTATGTGGGGCGGTGGGGTTCGAAGGGAAGGGAAGGGAAGGGAGAGCGCAACCTGCGAACTGGCCCAGGCAGAGGCAGGCAGCCTCCTTGACCTTCTGGGCGGGGTCGGCGAAGCCGCGGTAGACGAACTCAAGGACGTGTTCAAGATTCTCGCTCATCTGCTCGGCGCAGCCTTCGGATATGACCTGTAAGGCACAGCGGTCCACCCGTATGGTTCAGCAACCCTTGTTGTGGTCCACTTCTCAACCATAGTGGCGGGGGGGGCGAGAGGTTACCGTGAGAACGGTCAATGCCGCACGCCTTTCGTGGGGCTTGGCCGAGTGTATGAAATGCTTCACAAATTCGATGCACGGAGGGAAGATCTGTCCCCGTAAGGGAGCGTTGTTTGGGGGATTAGAGACGTGACTGTACACGACTAGCACGTCAGGGTGGCTGATTACCTTCTTGGACGACAGCGCAAGGGCGAAATGGTCGACCATCTGCCCGCCGAATTCGTGCGCGGGAAGGTACATGGCTTCTTCGTCGCCGTCGTCGCCGTCGTCGTCTTCATCCTCCCCCTCGCCCTCCTCGTCGGAGATCTCGGTGCAAAGGGAGAACGCCACCTGCAGGCAAGGGAGCAGCAGCTGGTTTTCCGTCAAGGCCTTGGGCTTGCTGTAGTGTGACGTGGCATGCCGTGGAACGGTGTATGATTGGCTGACGTCTCAGTCTGCTGAACGAGGGAGGAGTGCAAGGCCAGATGGAGCGTACTAGGAGGCGATCCACTGCACCACCGTGAGAGCCATCTCGCGAACGGACAGATCGATATTGCGGTTGGCGCCGATCTCGAGCATCGCTCGCGTGAGCGAGATGATGTGAGGCACCACCACGGGTAGCGGCTGCGTGTGGATTTAATTATTTTTGTGCAAACATTGATTAACAGTTATCGGATGGCTGATTAATCATAACTGCACCAGTAAACGAAAATTTCGTGGAATGAAGGGGAAAAAAAGAAAAGTACCGACTCAATAAGCTCGTTAAAAATTTCGAAGGCGAATGTGGACTCGTCATACAGTCCGTTTTGAAGACAGTGGCTGAGGATCTGCAGCATGCTCGGCAGCAAGTTGCCAAACGCTTGCTGAATAAACACATGCCGAATTATTCGTTTCAATGCAAAAGCAGATACAACCAATCATTAGCAATACGTACAATTTCCTCATCCGTAGTAACCCAATCGACGAGAGAGCCAACAGCCCTTGTTTTGATATGTTTGTTTGTTTGTTTGTTTGTTATTTTTTTGTTTTGTTTTGTTTTTATTTTGTTTTTATTTTGTTTTTTTGTTAGCAATGGTCGTATTGTTTTTTTTTAAAAAAAATGAGCATAATCACTACATACTTGAGCGATGCGATACGGACAGTGATTTCAGAATCACTTAGACCCTTGGCGAAAATGTTGTAGAGGGTCTTGGTGTGCGGTCGAAGGTAGTCGCCAATATTGTCGGTGAGAGAGTCGAACAGCTTCATTCCAACTTCCCTGTGCTCAACGTTCTGGCTGTTGGTGCATTGGAAGAGGAAATCGAGCAGCTGCGGCCATTTGTTAGAGGGCACCGTGATGCGTGCGATAATGCCCACTACATCCGCAATACCATTGCGGACTGGTTTACTATTGGCAGAGAACGTCAATAAAAAGAAATATATAAACGGCTCCTGAAGAGTGTCCTCGTTCAATAAAGCTGGGCACTATCGTACCGTGGCTCTCGGACAAGAGCTTGAAGCAGAGAGTCTTTCATTAAGGCTTGCGCCTGTTCATCCATCTTGGACCATAAACTAACAGCTTTCATGCGCAAAATGATAGCTGCTAAGTGGCGAATCTGCGCCAAGAAAAAATCGCGATTAAAAATGGAGGCTAAGATTCTCCTCTCCGACTAAGAAGGCAACAAAGATGAATTGCCTGGTCTTGGGGGTGCGCAATTATCAACTGCAGAAGAGCAATCGCGGAGGTAGATGTTTTGAGTCGATTTTCCAACTCTGCTCCGGCAGCCCGAACCACATCAGTGTTGGGTATCATCATCTGCCCAAGGAGCTTCTCATACTCGGCAAGGAGAGCAGGTGTGACGGAAGACGCCATTTTGGAGCGATGATGATGTCGTTACTGTGATGCGCTCCCAAAAGGCAAAGTGGAAGAAATTGAGAAACGTTTTGTTGAGAAGAAAAAAAAGTAGCTATTTGGGGATTGGCCGAACATTAAACACCTGTGCCCAGTGGTCCGACCACTCTGCGCCTCTTTCTTGCTTGATGAGCTCAACAGTTTCCACCTCCAATTGCAAGAACGAGATATGTTCATGTTCATCAACCGAGTCAATGGCCCACCCGTAGTCGATTCGTGTTCGCTCTGGCCACACCACCAGCGAATTCTCATCGGCATCATACGTGAAATAGTCCTTATCATTGTCACCTGTGGCAGCAGCATGATGATAGTAGAGATCTCTAGCATCTTAAGGAACAGTGAATGAATGACTGAATCAGTGTGAAAAGAATAATCGAGAGTACCAAGTATCTCCATGATCACTCGGTGTGCCTTCCTATTCGATGGAATGTTGAAGTCCCCCACCAGCATGACTGCCATCTTTTGATAGTCCACTTGTCCTTTGAGATCCGCACAAAGCGAAGCTAGGAACTAAGAAATGAAATCAGAGCTTTATCTGAGGCCAAGCGGCGACCTCAACATACCTGGCGTATCTCACCAACTTGCGCGATCTTGAAGTCGTCACTCATAGGATCCAGGTGAGTATTGAGAAGAAGGAAATAGTGACCTTCACCCCATCTTGAACTCACATCAAGGAGTGCTGCGGTGATGCCTTTCTTGGACCGAGTTTCGCTGATACTGAAGGTATGCCTTCGCCACAGGACGCATGGTAGATTCTGTGAACAAGCTCGAAGTAAGACTAATCGGCAAGATATAGCCACCTACTGAACGATACCTTTCTTTGTGCAAACCACAAACCTCCATTTTGGTTGTAGGTGAACCGCAGCGTGTCAATGACGGAGGATACCCCGAAGCCCCAGGAGCCCACGCTCTCACAGTTGGAGGCGATATCATGCGTGGGACGGAGTTGGTTGTCCAGTTTGTCGACTTGACTGCCCCATACTTCCTGAAGAGCAACTACATCATATTTGCAGGCCTCGGCGGCAATGCTCGCAGACCGAAGGTGCTGGTTTATGCAGGTCTTGTTGCCCGAAGTAAGTAGAACGACTCCACTCGGGAGTAAATAGGTATTATGTGCATATATTGTTACTTGTGTCTTTGCTGGTGACGCTTCCATTTTGCACCTCCTCTCTACGGTTCCTCACTCCGCTGCTTTATTTACGGCCAAATAACCACGGCTAACTGAATTACTGAAATTGCGTGCCACGTCCTACCAGAAGCTACACCAAAGCCAAGTACCAACTGGCTTTGAAGTTTCTCGAGGATGCAGGAAGCGTTCCACACCAAGGATAGGGCTTTCTTCTTTGGATGTGCCACTTGTCAGGTCCTGTGTCTTGCGATGCTCGCATCGTGTAGTCGGCAAGCGTGGCAGGTTTTATCTGGGGAGAAAACTTGGCCCCGTTGTTGGCGTTGAGCGGTTGATCTGAAGGAAGATGGAGGCTGTGCCACGAACAATAGGGACTTCTCCCTCGAGCTCTAGTTCCACCTCCCCGTGGTATTTGTCCGGTAAATCGTGGTTGCTGATACTTGGTGGGGCTGCCCTTGCGGTTGGTAGTTTAGCTCTCTTAATTCGCTGGAAGCGACGTGCTCCACAACCGCGCCAGCGAGGAGAGTACGATGACATCTTAAAGTCTTTGCGTTCCTCCGAACTTCATCAGCAAACATTGGCCCTCAAGCAACTTTACGAGTATTCCCGCTACCCTAAGAAACATGATAGCATCCGTCACACAGGAGTACTGGAGATTTTGCTACAAATACTCGCGCAAGTACGCCGGCATCGCCCCTTGAGACGAATCTTCAAATTTTAACCAGTTTTCCATGTAGCATCCTGACAGCGACGTTTTACTGCTCCATCTCACTCGCGTAGTCGCTAATCTCGCTATCAATCACGAAAATCGACTGGTGTTGGGCAGGGCCAGCACTGTGTCCGACCTGTTCTACCTACTGGAGCACACGGAAGACAAAATCAAGGAACACATACTACGTTGCCTCCTCAACCTCAGCCTCGAGGAGTCTATCGAGGACGTGATCCGGGAGACTGGCGGCCTCAAGCTGCTTAGCGACATGTTTTCCTCCGAGCACACCTCCCCCACTGTCCTCTTTCAGGTCCGTGCATGTTCCCTTTCGCTTGTGTTTCTCCCTCTCACGCGCTTTTTTCCACCACCACACGGCACAGACAACACGAGTGCTCATCAACTTGGTACACAATGCGAACAACAAGGCCCTTCTGACACAAGAGGGACTTGTGCATAAAGCGGTGCAGCGGTTGACGTCTGCCCGTTCTGCCGAGGACTGTGTCGACTTTTATTTGCGACTGGTCAATCTCGTGGGTCTCTTCGCCGTGGACTGCGCGCCCGAGGTGTTGGCAGAGATCGCCACCAAGGAGACTGCTGAAGCGTTCAACAAGCTCCTCGAGATGCCACAGAATGTGGACCACGTTTCCACCGTCCTCCAGGCCATTATGAAGATCCTCGCAAGGAAGCAGGAGGCCGAGGTGCAGCCCTTCATCAACGCCTTAGGCGAGAAGGACGGCCAGCATCCCAGCGGTGTTGAGAACCTTGTCGCCGTTGCCACCAGTTCTGAGGGACCAGTAGCAGAGCTTGCTCGTCACGTTCTGCTCGATCTCGCCGAGACCAGTGAAGCCGCCATGCATGCAGTCTACGTACCCGCCTCTCAACCGGAGAGCGGCCCAACAGCCGAAACTGTTGTTGTAAACGAAGCGGCAGTGGAGTCTAGTTCATCATCCTGAGGCGTTCTCTCAACCGCAAGCTTCGTGCGCTTTTTGGAAAGAAAGAAAAAACAACATTTATGGCTACTTACAAAACACGGACATAACCCCGCTTTCCCCTCGCTCTCTTTGGCGGTCTGCTTGCTCAGTCAGCCTCATCACCATCAACGTCATCATCGCCATCAATGAAGAGTCTCGTCTTGGACTCACGGCCGAAGTTCTGTCGCGAACGTCGCATGGCCAAAGTCTCCTCCTTGGCTGCCGCACTACTGGCGGAGAGATACAGTCGCTTCTCTAACTTGGAGTACTGAATCTTCTCGCCTTTGGCTGATACCGTATAGTTGAAGATCTCCTGCAACAATTCGTTGTTCTGAAGGTTGCAAGCGCACAGTGGTTGAGGGGAGGGGAGTGTGTGTCAGTTCTGGACATGCGAGTCCCTTTCTTGCTTTTGTAGGCGGTTTACCTCGAAGTGTACGAGAGTGCCCTCGGCAAGCGCTTGCCGCACGAAATGCAGCTGCATCAGACGCGCCCAAGAGTAAAACTCGACCTTCGTGGTCCCCACCGTTATGGTCTCCGTGGGCACCGACCCCGACTGTCAACGCGCGGTCAGTTCAGAGACGTCTCTCCTCCTTTGGAGGGTGATTGGGTGTACCTCAATGGAGCGGAGAATGTCTTTGAACGACGACTTGATTTTGACCTTTTCTTTCTTCGCGATGTGGTGGCCTGATGTGGTAGAGAGTTGCTTGAGCTTATCGATAAGCTCATCAATGTTGAGGTATTTTTCATAGTCTGAGAGGTCGAATTCCTCCTGTTGTTGACTCCCAGTTAGAGGATTGCGCGGAATAGGAAAATGATAAATAAAAGAAGATTCAAGCAAGCCCCCAACCTCGTGCTCCTCTTTGCTCTCCTGCAGCAAGTCGAAAAGGAGAGCCAAGGTCTCGCCTGTGGCCAGCCTAGCATCGAAGTCGCCGAGATCTAGTAGAGAGACGAGCTTCTTGCCGTACTTGGCAAGCGCCTCGGACTCGACATAACGGATGGGCATTATGGTGAGGAGCAGACTCCAGCCCCGAAGCACAGCGGCGCAGACGGGGCCCTCCAGCTTGGAGCTTATCATCTCCTCGAGCAGCTTGACATTCTCCTTGACTGTCACCTGATCCGAGCAGCCGATGAATGTGAGGAGAGCGAACGACGTTGCAGCCTGCTCAGCGCGCACACACGCGCACAGGAGGATGTGAGGCCAGATCGTACCGGATGCGATGAAAAAAGGGGGGGGGAAGGAGAGAGAGAGAGAGAGAGAGAGAGAGAGAGAGAGAGAGAGCAGAGAGGAAGCAAACCGCTGAACGGGTGAGCGCAGTAGCAGTGTTGTCCTTGATGGTCACTGCAAGCAGGGGACTGAGTTCGGGGTAGAGATCCTCACAGTCAGCGCCCAGAGTGAAAATGACCACATCGAGGAGCTGCGTGGCCAGCATGAACTCAAGCTCCTTGCCCTTCTTAATACCCCGCGTGATGCTTTCTGCGAGAGTAGTCTTCCTGATGTCGTTGATGGTATTGAAGGGGCATAATGAGCGAATGAGTGGAGGTGATACCTCAGGGGTTCAAGCCTTACCACTTTTCGACAAGCTCATAGCTGTAGTGGAGTTGCAAGCCTCTTTTCACTTCTCTTAGGGCTTTCTCGCGCGTAGAAGTGCTAAAGGCGGCGACAAGGTAAGAAATATTATCTCTTGAGGTTTCTCACGACCAACACTTAAAGTACCGGCTCTCGAGTAGCTGATCAATAGCCATTTCTATGTTATGTTCGTGTCCTGTGGCTTCCGTTTCGTCTAGCTCTTCATCTTCTTCGTGGTCAACCACTTGATCAGTTTCGCTGGGTTCCATGCGGCCCTTACGACCTTAATCATTCGAATGATGTCGGAAAATGGAATGGTTGCCTTTCGTAACTCCGAAAAAAGGGTTCTCGTACCTGTGGTCTTTTTGCGCGGCATCTTCGCGTTTTGTTTCGGGTAAGTCTTGCTCTAGAGCGTTGATCGCAACGTTATGAGCGCGAATCGATGATCAACCTTCCGATGGTTCAGGGTATTGGCTTCCTGGTGCAAATCCGAGAATACTTTCACTCGATATTCTGGCTTTCGGCCTCCCGCCCGATTCTCTGCCGCCGAAACTTCGGGCAATCTTTAGCTACCTCCCGTGCAAGAAATGAGATTGAAATCATATTCCTCACTAATATCTCTCAAAGCCATGGAACTGCGCGAACTTCGTGAGGGCGAACTTGAGGCCTGGTTCGAGCACGTGGACGAAGTGTTTGCTCACACTCCTCGCATTTATTTCGAGCGTCATTATTACAACGGTTTGTATCATCGAGACCCTCCATCGATCAAGCTTATTTGTACGTGTCAGATCCGTGGCGAGAGCTTGAGGGCATTCGTGTTGCAGTAGAGACTGCTCATTGTCGAATCGCGAGCACCGTCCGAGTGTTTGCTAGGCGGGCACTCATAGATGGCAGCTTCTACAAGTGCGGTGGCATAGGTTTGTTTCCTTCCTTCCTTCCTTTCCCGGCATAAACTTATGCCCTATAGGGGAGGTGAGTACGAAGGCCGATTATCGCAAGCGCGGTCTAGCTTCACAGCTCTTGCACGTTGGATATCCGCTCTATTATCTCTGGAAAGGAACTTTCCTCACCACAATGTTCCTACGCAGGACGCGGAACAGTGGATGAAGAGACAGGGCATGGTGTTTGGCCTGCTTCACACTAGGTCTGCTGCTCCTCTTTATAAGAGTATGGGATGGCATGCCATGCCTCTCTTTTATACTGTAGTCATCGGGCCGCTGGGATCATTCGTCTCTCCCTCCGGCGAGTCCGGCGAGGGTGTGTGTTCCGCATTATTGATTGCGGAAATCTACCCTACTAACCCGCCTACTTCATCAACAGTTTTCTTCCACCAGATCATTGACCCGGCCAACAGCGACATGATGGGTAGTGTAATTCACATACACAGCGCGTATGCACGACGGTTCAATGGCACATTCGTGCGTGATAATCCTGAATATTGGAACAAATGGATGGCCTACGAGTTCGGGCGGGAGGACGCCTTCTCGGTCTTGGCACGTACCAAGTCCGGTGAGGCAATCGGATATTCCAATTGTCTCATCAAGCAGACAGGAGAAGACCATGGGGTCACCGTGCGCCTGCGCGAATTCGGTGCTGTTGATGACATAATAGATCGCGACGGCGGCCAGGCTCTCCTCCGGTCGTTCGTAAGATATGCGTTGGTCGAATTCCTCAGCCGCGGGGAGTCGAACGAGCCGCAGCAGGTGCAGTTGGTGTACCCCTCAGCGATAGAGAACTACTTTTCCACAAGCGTGGAAATGATACCCAGTTCGCGGCGGGACAAGCTGGTTGATACTGGCACTATGATACGCGCCTTGGATGATGTTTCGGGCTCGGAGCAAGAATGGGAAGGAAGGCTTCGCAGCAGGCCTTCCCTCTTTGCCAAGAGCAACACCTCTGCGAGCGGGTCAGATGTAGAAGGGGGCTACCTGCTTTTCTGGGAAACAGATGCGTTCTAAGTATTGATCGTTTGTATGCGTGGATGGATGTGATTTGTTTTATTAATATAGTACATGATTACATCGCAGGGCGACACTTAATCCGTGTTCTTGCCGATGAGCTCGTAGCGTTTTTGGATGATCGTGAAGACGAAACGGCCTTTGTTGTCCCGGGTGGCAAAGAGAGTGACATTCTTCTTCCTCTTGGTCAATTCTACCCTATAACCTTCGCCTTCCATTGAGCTGAGGTGAAGATCTGTGATCTTGGCAAGGTCCTCGCCAGTGAGAACATCCTTTAGATTCTTCTTGCGTAGAACTGTGCGTCGGTTAGTCTCTCCGAGCATGTGGATGGCGCACTTGTTGGCGAAGAGAATGTCGCCGAATGCATCGGTGATGATGATGGCCACTGGCAGGGCGTCCATGGCTTGCGACTTGATCTTGGTCCCCTTGAGCTTCTTCACCTTCAGGCACACGGTACCACCTTCGGCAAGCAGAATGGCCGCCTCAACGTCTTCATCGTCGTGGATCTCATTCTCCTCTCCGTCCTCAACGAACGACATGGCCATCTTTCTACCAAACGTGCACTCTGTTCATCAAGGAGGTAAGTGGAACAGGCCAGAAGTTTCGAGTTCTGCTGCATACTTACCAATCTTCTTTTGTAACTGCTTGAAGCTGATGCTTTTCTGGATGAGGAAGATGACCGGCTCGTAGCCTTCAACATAGCACTTGACGGGCATCAGATAGCCTTGTTGGTTCCTTTCCGTGTTCCAGAAATCGGGCAACTCTTCGTCGATCGCATCTGCTTCTGTGGAATATCGGGTCAGCCTAGGTCGTGATAGTGAAGTTGAAGAGGCGCTCGTACTCGGTCCCGTGTAATGGGTTTGTCCGGCCTTCTCCTTGCTTCTCTGTACGGTCTGCTTGACCAAGTCTTGCCCCTTCTTCTGCAGGTCGCTCACCAGCTGCCACACTTGGTCTCTTTCCTTCTTGGTCATTTCCATCCCCACCTTGCTGATGAGTTCGTCCTTGCTCATGCTCAACAGCTTCGCTCCGGTGATGCCCTGAATCACGAACATTCGGCCAAACTGGCCCAACACGTTGGCTTGCAACCACCTGCGGACGAACAGCAGTCAGGAGGGCAGACTCACTTCGGTCTGCATTAACGGGTAGGTCGTTCGTACATGGCCACCTCGGGAGGACTCCAGGAACTCGGTTCGCGTTGTGCAAAGTCCTTGAGAAGGGTGACATCCTTCTGAATGGCGATGAAGTGGGTGACTACTCCGCCAGCCTTGCCATCCTTGTGGACTGGTAGGATTCTAACAGGTGGTATGGGTAAGCAGGCGTCGACGCAGAGGTGTAACGTTAGAGGAGCTACGGTACCGGAAGCGATTCCAGAAGGCAGTCCCGTCGCGTCGGTAGTTCAGAATCTCCACGTCCAAAGCCTCGCCCGTTTGTACGGCTGACCTTATCTTCGTAACGGTGGCGGGGTCGGTGTATTCTTCACGGGGAGGAGGAGGTAAGATTCCGAACTCTCTTTTCTTGACAGGGCGTATAGCGACTCACCTCCTTGCAGAAAGCGGCAATTTCGACCAATAATGTCCTCCTTCGGGTAAAGCGTCATGCGCTCGAACTGGTCGTTGGCCCACACTACACAAGCCGAAGGTCAACCTGGTCAAGTTCCACTGTAAAGCTTTAGAGTGGTTCGCACCAATGGGGCAGTCAGGCAGCTGGTTATCTGTCACGAGAATGGACTCGTAAACGTTGGTGAGGTATGGGTATTCTGCGACTATTTGCTTTTGAATCTTTTGCATTTGCTTAAGGGTCAAGGGCTTGAACTTCGTGTTGGGATGCCCGGGGACTGACTTCACTCCCAGCAGCTTTCCCTGGCGCTCGAACTCTTCATTGCTTTGTCCGTTTCCCATTGCACTTGGTGGTTGTATGTGTGACTGTGCGTGCGTGTGTGGACGGTTGTCCCTGTCTTCGATCCTGTTTACGTGTGCGGTGTGTTGTACAGCAGGTGTGCGTGCGAGTGACGGTGGGAGCTGTTGAACTGAATTTCAAGCACAAGCTCTCCTAGGAAACTTTCTGTTGGAGGGCACTTAGGTCTATTTCAATGTAACCACCCAAACTTTCTACTGTAGTCGTATGAGCTTGATTGTGAACCCAGCTCTTATTGGTTCCCTCAAAGAGAGATCCTGAAGAAAGCGAAAGGGTATCAGTGTTGTCCCCGCTTTTACAAATCTCAATTTTCCCAGGCACGGTTACCTGCTAGTGATTGGAAGTCGAACGGCACGCCCCCAACTCCGATATCCTAGGTAGCATATCTCGGCTCTCCCGGAACCGAGAACAACCGAGTTGATCTTAGAACCCTGTGCAGTTGTTCAGTTGTTCTTTCTTTTTCATATAGTCACATCCCACCACACAACAAAGTGGCAGCCATGGTTGACAAAGGAGCTGAGTGGAAGCTTGTGAACGTATGTGTCGTACCCTTGACTCTATTCAGGCTCTACGCACACAGCCACCACTAACCCTGAGAACCAGTTTGTTTGCAGAGACCCCCGCATGTTGGACGTTCTACTGGACTACTTCTGCACTCTCGAGACTCCCTCGGAAGACATTGCCACTGCTCTTGCCTTTCTCTCTTCTACCTGTGGCTTGGGCCGAAACCTTTGCACTACTACTATCAAAAACGGCTATCGACATTGTACGAGATATAGAAGTCGAGTTGTCCTCGGTTGGTCTATTTTGACATGGTTTCGAACCACAGACCCCCACGACAACCTGCTACGGGGAACGTCTTTCCACGTTTCTGTACTCAGCGAGTACATTCGTTGCTGGGGAGGGAAGTATCTTCAGAGTATCCTCTCGAAACCCGTGGCGTCCCTCCTCAAGAGCAAGACACAAGTTGAGGTTCCGACTGCACTTGAGCTCCTGTCTCCAGAAAAGGTAGCCTGCTGACCAGACCAAATTCAGATCGACACGCGAAAAGTACTTGCAGCGGATCTACGCAAGAACACGGCCACGTTGGTTGCTCATGTGGATAAGATCATAGGCAACATCGTCAGCGTTAAGATCCCACAGTACGTGCTGATTGCTTTTGGTAATGGT
>CDFF01069537.1:0-19629 GCA_000826265.1 Acanthamoeba culbertsoni
CCCCCCCCCCTTCCTCTACCTCTCCCTCTCCTTCTGCTTTCCATTCTCGGCTGAGTGCTACGTGTGTATAGTTCACCTTCCAACTGCCCGTGGTCGAGGACGTGGCCCCCAGCGGGGTGTTCGGCCAGGTGGCCCAGGACGTCAAGCCCTCCTACACGCGCAACTCTACCGTTGTCGTGTCCTTCTGGGGCGCCAACCCTCGCAATGACTACAGGTGCACGCCTTGCCCTCTACCATTGAATTAGACGTATCTAAGATTCTTCTTCGTCCTCCTCTCCGTGTGGGGGCGTTTTTCGGGTTTCTATAGGACGCAAGACACTTTTCTCACCGTGGAGCAGCTCCAGGCTGATGGCAGCTGGAAGGTGATGCTGGTCGACGGCGACTGGGACACTCGTATGTACTGGGAGTCGTCGATGCTCCTCGAGTCCAAGATCACAATCTGGTGGCAGATCGCTCCCGATACCGCTCCCGGTACGCATTCTTTCTGCCTCTCTGCTCTCTGCTACAGGCTCACTCTGAGCTACTATCCTTCCAGGCAAGTACCGCATCAGAACCTTCGGCAAGTCGAAGAGTCTCCTGGGCAACCTCACCCCCTATGTGGGCACCTCGAGCATCTTCACCGTTGTGTAAAAACAAACCCAGACGCCCTAGTCCTTTCTCCTATTCTGTTTTGGCAGGGCCGTTCTTCCAAGAACATGGTTGCCTTTTCATGGTTTCTATTCGTGTCTCTTACTGCCCTTTGGAGTAAAGCTCGAAATAGCTTGTGGCTGCACCTGGGGAGAGGTCGAGAGGGAAGTCCTCCCCCGCACCAGCCAGCGCAAGCGTAAGCTTCTTGGCGGTCGCCAGAACAGGCGACACACGCAAATATCCTGCAACAAATATCAGCTCACGCTGAAACGACTGTCCCTAAGTTTATACTGCTTACCTCGATACACAGTATCGTCGAGGCTGTTCGTGAGCGTAATCTTATAGACGCCGTTCTCTTCTGCCTCATATTTCACATTGCCTTGCATGCCTTTCGGGTCGCCGCCGCTAGAAAAAAGGAAGACAGGGTCTCACTTCACAGCACAATAGATAAAAGGTAATAGAATGCAGTACTTGAAGCACCCTCCTGCAACAGAGGTTCCGTCGTTCGCGAAGTTGAAGTGGCAATAGGTGACAGTTTCACACTCCTGCTGTTGACCCTCCCAGAAGCCGTCGATATCCTTTAAGGGGCTTGACACTTTCGCTTGAACAGGGGAGTAAGACAAAAAGAAAAAGCATAAGGACAACAAGCAGGCCTTGAGTTGCATTCCGCCTGTGGGGGTGAAGAGGTCCGCCTTGTCCGCTTATGGTAAGTGTTTTTCCTTAATTTCTTAAATGATTTGCCAGAGAATACCACCAAAGAAATTGATATTCGAAAAACTGAACAAAAACGAGAAAACACAAGGAGACGGGAAGGCAGAGCGAGCGCAGTAGAAGTTCCCTGAGGGTCTTACAACAATTTATTTCTTCAGTTGTGAGACGATCGAATGAGTGGGGCCGCGGTACAGACTATGGTTGATCGGCCACCTGGGCGACCCATGCTTGACTCTGAAACAAAGGAGAGAGTTAAGAAAGGTGCATTTCAAGGAGGGGAACGCGTAACATTCAAGATTTGCAACTAACCCTTGCGAAGTGGCCAAGGGCACGTCTGAGTATTTGGTACGAGTGGCCAACGAACCATCTGTTGGTTTGTACCATGTGCAGGATCACGTTCGTCGCTCTATCCCCAAGTTTGTGGAGATTCAGGTGCTGTGGCCCCCTTCCCAACTCCACTGTCTAGCCTCACCGCATGTATTCAGAGGGACGTGCGAAGTGCAAACGAACGAACGGAACAGATCATTCTTGACGTCGACTACTCTCTGGCGACCGTGAAGAGTCTTCATGGCCTGCCCACCTTCACGAATGTTAATGACCTCATGAACACGTCCATTGCGCGGCTCCAGAAGATGAATCAAGCCAAGTACGTCTCTTCTGCTGCATTCTGCAGCTCCAGTACATACTTGGCTGAAAGGTACACGTCAGGTTACGAGAAACCGGATCGGTTCAGAGATCACACACAGTAGCCACGTCTTACTCCTTTTCCACAACACCTAAATCCAGCAAACAGATTGATGCCGAACTGAAGTTTAAACGCTTTTAGTCCATTAATATAATACTCCACCCCCAGGCAGACAAATCAATTTCCCGGTATTTAGCGTGATATAGGAAGCCCTCTTAGCTCAGCTGGTAGAGCGTCAGACTGAAGATCTGGAGGTCGCTGGTTCAAACCCGGCAGAGGGCAAGCTTTTAGCCTGCAAATCTTCCTTGGTATGCAACGGCTAGGCTTTAAAATAAATATGTAATTGTTTACTAAATAAAGTAAGACTTTTCCACACACAAACTCCTTCATTTTTGAGGTTTTCACTGCTCAGATTACTTACACTAGATCATTTTGACAATCTTGCTATGCAACATTGTGAAAAATGCAATTTGATTTATATGCTTGGTGATCAAATTATGATCTGTGTACAAGCCAAGAAAATTAGCTAAAAAGTGGAAAGGACCCTATGTCTATGATTGATCAGCCAACTGTGCAAACTGTTTTACTTGAGGATGGCAAGGGAGGAAAATTCAAGATGGAAAAAACCAAATATTATATTTTTGAACTTATTGTCTGAAAGCCAAAATCAACAAGGAAGACTCTCAAGACCACAATGAAGAATATAAAACTGAGTATAAGATAAAGAACATTGTCAATCATTACAATCTCAAGTCTGGCTGAGAATTTAAAAATAAGTAAAAAGGCTATATCACTTGAGATGACAATTAGGTTATGGAAGCTGATCTCCACATAAACAAACTCAAGGCCCATTATCTTAACAGTCAAGGACTGTGACAAAAACCAGGTTAGTTTTGTCTTAGGAAGTATATTAAAAGATCAGAAAAATACAAGGAAATTTTTGCCAAAAAATTCCTTAGCAACTAATAATAAATAAATAACAGATTTTATGATTGTAACAACTAGCTTGTAATAGCTAAGTTCTTATATAAAACACTTTTTTCAAAAAAAAGTGCCATTTATTAAATAAAGTTAAACTTTTTCACATACAAACTCTTTCTTTCTTGGAATCTCCATTGCTTAGATTACTTACATTATAAACATAGCATTAATATGCATTAGTTTGCAAAAAACTAATGTTAAATTATAAAAATTAGGATTTTTTGTTATTTTCTATTAAATTTCTAATAATTTTAAATAAATTTTAATTTCAATGTATATCAAAGGACTAATGTGTATTGATCTTATCTTTTTTATTTTTTGGATGAATTTGATACAAAATTATATGATGTTGTTAACATTGGTACTTTTTTTAAATAATGATATTATATATAAAATTGACTCTGATCAATGACTCAGTAAAATGACACCAAGACTGTTCACGCTTGAACTAATCGCTGGCTCTGTAAATGCCAGCCAGCCAGCCATGTCCCTCACCTAAGGGACGTCAGGCGTGGTCGTCACTAGTGACATCCACTGTCACTGCCCCTACTGCATCTTGGAGAACAAAGAAGTCATTCCCACCGCGGACCACCTGATACGAGATACCCGTGCACTACCCGGGCACCGAAACCATCTCCAGCGATGTGCCTAAAGCAAACGAATGATGTATTAGAGAAATTTCACAACTATTCTGTGTGTGGTCACCAAAATTTCTGTGGTTCGTCTTCTGGCTCGAATCTGGCACACTAAAATAAAGGGGTGGCATCTCGGTTCCACCAACATACATGAAATGATGAAACAGAGGACCACCGGCCACATGTTCAGAACTCTATCCCTCTTGGACCGCAATAGCTTTCAGCTGTTTGAGAGGCGCCTATCGCAGCAACGAACATCTGCGACTACCACAACGACGGGGAAGGACAGCTCAGCACAGCCACCTTCCCCGAAGGAGTCCGATGTTGGCGATGAGGAGGTCGAGGAGCACCAGTCGGTAACAGACCTCCGACGGTTTGCTGAGGGCCCCCAGTTTATAGGAACTCGGGAGGGGTTCGACGAAACACCGCTTCGCTACCCTCTGCCGCCTGAGAGGCTGGAAGGGGGAAGCAGCACTGACTAGCCCCAGGACGGCGGGGAGAGTAAACATGTACATTGATAGACAATGTAATCTCTTTCTATAAGAAGAGTAAAGTGCATAGCATACAATTGACGAAAGGACCACCTTAAGAGAGATGAAGAGGATCGTCAATGGAGGGGGGGGAGGAACAAGCGCATTCTATACAGAGGGGGGTGAAGGTGACCCTGCGTCAAGCCCGCTAAGATCGCACTATATCTGATGGACGAAGAGCTTCTTGACAGCCGACATGCCGATGTAGAGTGCAAACCTTAGATCTTCCTCTGTGCGGATGGTGATACGGTCATCCTCCAAGTCCTTGTACTTGATCAAGAAAGAGTCTGTGTGGCGATCTAAGCATATGAGTCACACCATCTTTTGTAAAGAAGCATACAGAGAATTTGGGGAGGGGGGGTTTAACCGCTCTTGAAATTGTAGGTCTTGGCAATGATGCCGCGGAGATCGCGGAGTGGCACGTCGCGCGGAATGCTGATCGTGCGAATATCTGATTCGTAATAACACTTGATGGACACACAGGCAGCGTCATTCGAAGACGACGTTGACTCGGTTTCTTCGTCGTAGCCTTCTTCCACGAGAGCCATCTCTGCCTTGAGCCTGATCTCGCCGTCAGCAATCAGAAGGGAAGTCTCGATGGAGGGATTTGTGGGGGAGTGAGCTACGTACCTCTCGCGGAGGTCGTCGAGAGCGATGCCAACGCGACCGCTAGACTTATTCTTTCGGTGCTTCCGAATGATCGTACCGCCCTCCTCGTCGCTGCTCTCTCCACTCCCCTCTGCTTTCCACACATAATGCCAGTCCGTGCGTGTTACAGACAATGGTGACGGCGACGGTGATAGTGCTGGCGATGATGATGGTGGCGAGAGGGGAGAGAGGGGGAGACGGTACCGTCAGTGAGGGTGTCGGCAAAGTTGTTGGGAGCCCAGGACCGTCGCCGGCGAGTGTAGTCATCCTCGCTGCTGGCCAGCTCGGAGATGTGTTTCAGAAGTCGCTTGCGGTGGCCCAGCCTGATCATCTTCAGCGCCAGGAGGTCCTCGTTGGCCAGGTCGAGCAGCTCCGCTCCGGCGATCTGGTTCTCCATGAAATTCCGCCTGTATTCGCCCATCCCGATACTGTCGAGCCAATGGCACACGTCCTCGGGGGACCAAGAGTGGGGCTCCTTGCTCCTCCACGCGTCCCGGTCCTCGGCCTTGGCCTCGTAGTTGGTGAAGTCCATCGCGTGCAGGGCCATGATGTCCTTCAGCAGCTTCTTCCTGTGCACCAGATGGTCCACGCCCAGCGCCAGCAACGTCCTTCGTGGAGAGAGCCACGGTCAGGCCTCGCCCTCCTCCCCACTGCAGGAGGGGGGGGAATACTCGGTCACGCACCTGTTGTCCAGTTCGATGATCTGCGCGCCGTCTATCTGCTTGGCGAGGAAGTTCTCGCGATACTCGTTCGCGCCCTTGCTCTCCAGCCACTCCTGCACGTCCGCCACGGTCCAGGTGATCGGCTCTGGCACCACGTCACCAGCCCCCCCCCCAAGCAGTCAGCCAGCCAGTCCGTCGGCGTGCGCCGCACCGGTTGGAGGAAAGGAACGCACCCTTGACAAGCTTGCCACTGGCGTCGAAGATGGAGGTTCTGGCGCCCTCCTCGGTGTTCGCGTGGACGCCGCCCGCCGGAGGCTCGCGCTCGAGCGACTGCTTGTGGAGAGCCTCCTCGTCCAGGTAGGTCACGTTCATGAGGTACGAATGCAGCGTGTCGTCCACCGGGCTGGTGTTGTAGTACAGATCGGTAGAAAAGAGGAGAAGTGCGTCAGAAGAACGTGCAAGGGGGAGCCGGGGGGTGCGTTGTGTGTGTGTGTGTGTGTGTGGAGGGATATGAGTGCGGTACATCTCGAAGGAGGTGGCCTGATATTTCTCGATCTCGGAGAGGAGGGCGGACACCAGCTGCAATTTCTCGAAGTTGATGAGTGTCTTGGCGTCGTCCAGGTAGTCCGTGTTGCCGTCGTAGATGAAAGTGATGTCGCGCAGGTACATCGCTAGATTTTGGGGAGGGGGCAGGGATAGTGACATGTGCCCCTCATGTGAGGGTTCGCGTTCAGCTGGCAAAGAGGGGGGGGGAAGGAGAGTGAAGCGGGCACAGTACCCATGTAGGGGATGAGGGGCGGGGCTCGCTTCTCGAGCTCGAGGCGATAGCGATGGAAGTTCTTCTGGGGCGCCATGACCCTCTCCAGCTTGTCGAACACCTCACGGGTCTTGACCGGCACCATCTGGCGGTGCACAGAGGAGGAGAAGGAAGGAGGCGTCAGCCTGGCATGGGAAGTGGAGGAAAGCGGCCATCCCGGTTAATGGGGAGAAGTGCACCTCCCAGGCCTTCCTGAGCCGCTGAATGGAGAAGTTGTTGAGGCCGGATATGATGGCCATCAGAGAGTTGAAGTTGCCCAGCGTGTAGCATTTCTGGTACGCGGTGAGGTCAGCAGGGGAGCGGAGTGTAGCATAGCAGAGCTGAAGAGACGCAACGGCCAAAGCCACAACGTACATCGGCGGTCATGACGAACTTCTTGATTAAGTGCTGCTGCCGCTTGCGGTCGCTAGCCTCCACGATTTGGGTCGCCACCCACCAACTCACCTATGCAGTAGAGAACCGAGAGGGGGGGGGAATATGTGAACAACTCCGTACGCGAGGAAGAACGACAGGTTGTGGTGCCAAGGAGGAAAGAAAGGAGTGGGTGAGTACCTGGTTGAAGCGGCGGCAGTAGGCGAGAAGATTGCGAGACACGTCCGCTTTGTTGGATTTGGTCCACGCCAGGTTAAGGAATTCCTGAGGCTTTATGCTTCGGAACTGCTTTCCGTCTGCAAAGGGAAGAGTGCGCGTCCGTGAGAAGGCCTCCCCCCCGCCCCAACTCCCATTTCCCTTGTATTTACGCAAAACTACTTACCAATGAGCGTGAGCTGTTCCGCGATCGCTGCGGCGGAAACCTCAACTATGTCGATTGACCGGAGGGTCTCAGACTTGACCGCCACAGACGAGCTGCGTCCCTTGGAGGGCTTCTGCTTCTATGGAGGGAGCGGCCGCTCGGTGAGGAACGGGCTGCGGGCGGGTTTAGGGGGGGGGGCAAAAAAGAAAACGAAGACGAAGACGCACAGGTTTCTGGATGAAGAGCAGCTTGAGCTTGGAGGAATCCGAATTGCCAAGGATCTTGTTGTTCTTGGTGAAGTCGAGTATCTGGTTGTAGAGCGGCTTCTTGAAGAAGTCTACGAAGAAGTTGGTCTCCACCCACTCATAAAGAAATGCGTTGAGTCTGTGAGATGGAATCAATGCTGGTTAATAGAATATAGAAGTATCGAAGGAAATAAGTATATCTAAATGAAAATGGAAACGAACCTGGTGAGTCGTGGCATTTCCACCTGTGCGTTGCCCACTTCGGGGATCGATGCATATCTGGAGGGGTTGCAATGAATAATCATTTCCAAAAAAAAGGACATTTGAACACTGATCAATCAGAGACGGTATGATACGCACAGCTTGAGAAGGACATTGAAGAGATCGGCAGGAGTGCCGAAGTCGCGGTAACAAAGGAGAAATGCGCGCGTGGCCTTTGCGTCTGCGGCAGAAAATTAGAAATAAATAATAAAAAGAAAAACACACAACAAGGAAGAAAGGATAAGCTTCCGAAAATACGCATTCATGGGGTTACGTGTGGATTAACCGGGCCATACGAAGAGGTACCTTTATTTACGGAGGCTACCCAAGTGGCAAGGCGGTCGAAAGTGGCTCCTTTGACGGTGAGCTCACCCCCTTCCGATGTGTTAAAGACGATTTGCTGTCCGCGGAGAGACTCAACTGAGCTCTGCTCCTCGGGCTTCTCATCTCGCGTTCCGCCAGCCTCCGTCGTAAAATCGGTGGCAAGAGAAGGAGGGAACGGTATAGTAGAGAGGTCGAGAATGGGTAACATACCCCCGGGGGAAGGGGGTGTCTCAGTGACCGAGTCTAAGCTGACCTCTTCATCACTTGAATCGACGCTTGTAGAGCCTACACAGTTCTCGTTTGGTGACTCGCTGTCGCCCATTTCACCCTACTAGGCCTCGTAGGGTGGTCCTGCAGCTTCAGGAAGTGTTTGTAGTCGTGCGGGTCCTCCTCGTGAGTGGAAAGACCGCCTCCGGTTACGTTGCTCTGTGCGGCAAACAAGAACGCGCTACGGGGAATATCGAGGAGACTTACCATTGTCATGGAGACCAGATGGATGTTTTGTCAACGCGTTGACAGCTGAATCACATTCCGCAACCGAAAGGTTGAGGACCTTTTTAGAGCCACATGTGCCCTTGGGTAATGAGTACAATATTGCCTGCGAAAAGGAAAAAGAAACAAGGAGCGAAATAGAGATGGAGGAACCGCTTGCCCCTCTCCGGCCGGACTGGATGCCCAACAATGCATCCATTCACTGTCTTCTGTGTTTGACCCCCTTCAGTTTCACCCTCCGTAGGGTAAGAAATCAAAACCAAGATTATCCCAATTCCACCACAGTTTTTGAGATTTTTGGTTTTATATACCCTAACTGCTCCTTTACGCAGCATCACTGCCGAGCTTGTGGTATGTGCCGTGTAGACGGTTCTTTATGAGCCTTGTATGTATGTCTCCTCCTAACTTTATCCTGAAGGGAACTTGTTCTGCTCCACCTGTTGTAAGTCGTGGGTCGAACTTCCTCGCGGCTATGGGTACGCCCGGCCACAGCGAGTGTGCAAGACCTGTCTCAAGAAACTGGAAAAGGACAAAGAGCAGGAACAAGAAATCGTTCAGAAGACCGGTACTTTGCCGTCACACGGCACTCGCTCTTCCTGACAGCACTTGTTGAAAGAAGTCTACCCTCTACTCCAGAGGCCTTCGTTTTATCCTCGCAATTCTATCTACGCGACCGGCCGTTCGAGTTTGTATCGGTGATTCCCGACATCGGTAGGCGCCCTGGTTCCGTGCGGAGTTCCATCACCAGTGCGACAACACGCTGACCCCGTTTCTCTCACCCTGTAGGACGACTGAAGCCTCCCACTAAAAACTTCTACGAGGTGTCCTCCACCGAGGAGAAGGAGCTTATCATGGCCTGTGTACGGAGTCTCTCACTTATATCCCCCTTGAAATTCGCGCAATTAACGAAAGGTCATATGACATTACGTGAAGATTTCTCCCACGACAACGTTTATCACTTCGGAGCCTATCCGGGCTTGCTTTGAGAGTCTATTTGAAACGATAAAGGTTGATCTGATGATGATTTACGAGGATAGGATTTCTTCCCACTTACATCCTAATAACCATCTTACACCCAGCATCCGTACATATTGCCTACACGATTGGTTGACTTTGTCCTCGACAAGAAAATGTGTGTGGCCATCAGGCCCTTTTCCCGGGACGGATCGTTGCGCGACAAGCTCTACAAAGTATATGACCCCTTTTTATCTATTTTTATTATTACAAAAAGTTTTTTTTTTAATTTATGGTGTGTTTCTTGAATGTCTGTCTGTTTCAGGTGAGCCCCAAGGCACCCTTCACAAAAAAATACGGAAAGGGGTCATCATCGACTCTGGGAGCAAAAACAGTCGCCCTCTATGGCCGTCAGATACTTGAGGTATTTCAACTCTTTATTAGTATTATTACTAATTAATTATTTATTTATGATACCTAATCCTGCTATAATTAAAAAAATTTAATAAAATAGGAATAGCTCCCTTTCCTTAACATTATGTTTTCCATCACAAAAGGCGCTCAGCTTCCTGCGTAGCCTGCGCTTCCCCTATCCGCAGCTACACGCTTCTAACGTGATCATCTATCAGAACAACTGTTGGCACGTGTTTTTATATTTTTTTTTCCTTTTCGACTTTGTCTAGTTAACAAGAGGCACTCACAATTGCTGCTGCAGTCTTACAGATCTGGAGAGCAGTATTCTGGCCATGCCGCCCTACTACCTATCTCACTTTAATAACACGGTGCCCCACACTGGCCCGCACAACAGACACATGTAGAGGGAAACCGGCCTCACTGACCGACTCAACCGGTCCCTACAGACGAGCCCCGAGGTCATCAGTTTCGGCCATGTATTGTTTCAGATGTGCGCCGGCTTTGCACTGGGCAAATCCTCACTACATGACCACTCGAGCAAGCTTCCGAAGCCTGTGCTCGAGGTAGAAAGAGCTCCGTTTTCTCCTTTGTTCGCTTGTTTCTTTTCTTTCTCCCCCCCCAATGAGAAGGAGGAACTGAACCTGGGTCTGTGCGTTAGATATTGCAGAAGATCTTCGATCCATCGCCTCCTGGGGTCACGGTGGACCAGCTTCTCAAGGACCCCTTCTTTGCGGGCGTCAAGATAGCCGATGATATGAAGGCCCCACGAGAGGTCCGAGTTTAGATCCGGGTCGGTGGGAAGGAAGCCTCGACCTCAATCTCACACAATCGGGTTCCTTTGTCCCCAGGAGTGCCAACTGAATAAGCGACACAAGGCCCTTCTTAAGCGGGCGCGCGAGAACCTCGCGGACTTGTTGGCTCGCGGCTGGTTCGGTGAGGCTCAGGTGTCGCCGACCGTAAGCGCGAAGGAGAGCGACCAAGGATCGACCGCCGTAGCCGATGGTACCCCCGGTTCTGCATTCAAGTGGTCGATCATTGCTGATTGTTTCCGACCATCATTTGTAGCTCACCCGCCCACGTCGCCCAATAAGAAAGAAGAGACACCAGATGCGGCAGCCAAAGCTCTATCGCTGGACTTCTCCGAGGGGCCGACGAACCGCGAGAACCCCAACGACCCCCTCAATCCTGAGAATAGAAAGAAGGCGGCCATGCGCTCCAAGATGATCCAAAAGAAGATCCAGAGAAGGTGAAGTGGTAGAGCCAAGTTTAATGAATAGACTTCGATGCCTCCCCCATTACATACTAACATCAGCTCGTTCAGGACACGGCAGTTGGCGAAAGAGTCGATACCGACTGGAGACGCTGCCAAGAGCGCAACTATATCCGGACTGGTATCGCCCCGCCAGGAGCAGGAGATGGGCAAGTACGCGGCCATCAAACGACCACCACAGCGCGCCGCCAGCCAAAGGAATTTTTCCTCATCAGAGAGGACCGTTCCCACACGACAGTCCATGGCACAACCACCTCGTAGGGCGTCTCCGCCATCGCCAGCAGCCAGTGCCCTGCCACCCCCAGCTTCACCGGCTGGCCCTCCTCCTCCACCGCCTCCTTCGGTGGGCAGTCTCCCGGCTCCCCAGACTGGCCGCAGCGCGCTACTGGATTCAATTAGGGATCCTTCTAACGGCCTTAAGCGTCTTAAGAAGGTGAACAAGGTATAACGCGTATTACTTTCAACGTTTCAAAGCCAAGCCCAGAACCGTCTGTTGTTGCATCCCTGTTCAACAGGGGAGTGCTGCGCACTGAAAAGACACGGGAAATAATTGTTTGCCGCTACGGATCCTGAAAAATGAGGGCAAGCCTGATTTGCTTGATAGTGTTGTTCCTCCCACTTGGACGCAGTGTTGGCCTGTTGAGAGATCCGGGGTTTGACGCTACGTGGAAGCCAAAGAATTATTCAGCAACTCTTAATCACTGGCAGCCATTTGTAAAAGGCTTTCATCCATCTATAAATCCTAAAATGCATGGTCTGGCAGCACTTGGTATAAGCAACTCTTGGCCTGCTGGTGCCTTTCAGATTGTACAGGGCAGTGAACTTTCGTCCGCTGCGCGCGTATACACCTTATCAGGTAAGGGACAGCTGGTCCTATTTATTTATTTTTAAAACTACTAAACTAATGGTTCTACTTTTGTTTGCTCCCTAGCGTGGACTCTCACTGATCCTCTCTACCTAACATCACCATCAATACACCTTGGCAATATCACAATTGATGTGGCCTACGTAGGCGGAGGAGTTAGCAGCTTCATTGCTCCCATTCCGACGCTTACCGGCCGCATCGACTATCACAGCGTGCCCGAAACGGAACACGAAAACAAAGGCGAAGGCAATCTCAACCACTCGGGAGCGTCTTGGCCTCTTGATGCTAACTTGCGCACTACAGAAAGCGAGTTCACCTGGGCCCTTCAACGCTACAGGGCTTGGAAGGAGGAATGGCAACATCATTGCATGACCTTCTCTCTGGACGAAGCTGCCCAGGTCGAGTCTATGACCATCCTCCTTTCATCTTCCCCACACCATAGTACCTCAGATACGGTGCAATTGTGGGTGGACCAAACGAACCTGTACCCGACCAAAGGTAGACGGCATTCCGGCCTCTTATTTATGCGAATCCTGACCTCTATGGAGTAGACGCTCCGCCGATCGCAAGGGAAAACTGCACACAACTCGTTCCGGTGACGAGGCATCGCAACAACATGAGTAAACGGTTCCAGGTGCACACTTCCGCATATGTCGCGGATTACGGGGACCCCGCTCCGTCCGATATAACGCTGGTCACCCATCTAAAGCTTGACCAACTCTCCCTCTTGAACGAAATCGCCTCCATCTGGAAAGGTGCCTCTCTCAAATACTTTTCTCACCTTAATATGTCGGTAGCTTACAATTTCCTGTCATTCTTCCGACAGGCCCCATTAGCGCCTCAGTGCTTGTACCCAGCATCTCAAGCTTTGACGAGCTGCTCTTGTCTTATAAGTTCGATCCTGTCCTTCAGCAATGGGCGACTCTGCATGCTGTGTTCCCCATAGACGGCGAGGTGTGTATCCCTCGCTTCTGGCGTCACTCCCTTAGTTAACGTCAATTTCCTGGACATGCAGAAATCTTACCCCAGCGGACTCCTTCGGCGGATTGCCACTGAGGAGGCGCGCACAGCTGGGGTCTTTCACGTCGATGTCAACTATCTGCCCGCCTCGACCTTGCACAATGACGTGAAGGAGACGAGCGAGGAGAACTGGGACGCAGGCGAACCTCCTAAGTTCGTTCACGTGGTGCCCTCTTTTGCTTCCTGCCGCGGCACGAACACTGCAGCGCGGTTCATCATAGATGAGGCAAAGTTGACAGAGCAGCTCCGCCAGCGTCACGTACATCAGGTCGGTCCCAACTTTGCTAATCTAGAGAGGGCTCTTGCTTTGCTGAAACCCACTGTTTCCAGGTTCGGGGCAGAGAGTATGCCTCGTTTTCCAGTGACCAGACGAGCGAGAAGCCAGGTCTTATGGACTCTCGCCTTGTCGACAGTGCAGAGCTGCACTCTCCATTTCTTCTCCTATCCAAGACCCTTTCAAGGTTCGCTTACTTGATGTTCAGCTGTCGCGGACTTACATAATCCTGTTCTTCCCTAGATTCGACGATCGGCTCACGGGTGAATGCGGATTTGAGCTCGATGCACTCCGAATCCTCTTGGATTTGGATGGCTATTCATTCGCGTACCTACGACAAGGCTTCGTGATCAGGCCATCAACCGAGCCTTCTCTTGAGTCCTGCTCATCGCCTGAACTGAGTGAGTGGCGGTCGTGGTACAGTTGGCTCGCGTCTGTGTCCGCCGAACGAGAGATCAGTCCAGTACCCTACTACCACACGCAGCTGGGAGAGCCCTACTCGCGTGGCCGGGGTATTGTGGGTGTCGTTTCTCTGATGATGGAGCGAGAGCCATTCTTCGTGTGGCTAGTTCCATGTAGCATCGTGCTTGGCTTCCTCGTTGTCCTGGGGCGCTCCATACGCGAGCGACGACGCGATTTAGCCTGGGGGAGCTTGCCCACCCGTAAGGGCGATTGAGCTTTGTTATGTTGCCAACATAGCAACCTTACCCTTGCTTCAGTACCTTATTGAGGCTTGGTGTACAGTATGCTCTGCTCTGCTGAAGAACTACCGATGTACCAGGCGTGGACTCGTCAGCGATTGTGCCCGAGGAGTGGGGGCGTGGTCTGTGCGACCATTACACACTTGTTGGTGGCTACCCTTATCGGCCTGATGGCCAGCAGCATAATCACAAAAAGAAAAACTGCATTCAAAAATAGTTTTCTTGTTTTGCAAGATATTACAACAATAGAAGGTTCTGTTCGGGCCGAAGTGATTCCCGCCAGATGCAGAAGTCCCCATAAAAGCATACTTACCCCTGCTGGTGCAAAGTACTTTCTGTCTGGCCACAAACATGAACACACATAAGAGTTTTAAGGTGCGGGAGTCTCTCGATCGCGGCTACGCCAACCATGGATGGCTCTCCAGCTACCACACGTTCTCCTTCGCTGATTACTACGATCCCAATTTTAATGGGTGGTCTAGCTTGCGTGTTCTCAACGAAGACAGAGTTAAGCCCGGTCGGGTATATGTCCCTCCCCCCTTGCGTACTTGTGACGAATGTGGGACTTATCATTGCACTAGGGCTTCGGTGCTCATCCACACTCTAACTACGAGATTTTCAGCTATGTTCTCTATGGCCAACTTGAGCACCGCGACTCTCTGAACAACCAAGAAGTAATCGGCCGCGGTGGCGTTCAGTTCACTTCTGCCGGCTCCGGTATCATGCACAGCGAGTACAACCATTCTTGCACAGACTCAGTGCATTTTCTCCAACTCTGGGTGAAGCCTGCAAAGAGTGGGTTGGAGCCTGGCTACCAGACTGGTTTCTTTTCGGACGAGGAGAAGGTTGCAAAGCTGTGCCTCATCATCGCCCCTAAGGAGCACATATCCACGGTCGGAGGAGACGGTAAAAAGCCCATTGCCATCAACCAAGACGTCAAGGTTTTCGCATCTATCCTAGGCAACGGCGATCAAGTGACCTACGCATTCGGTCCTCGGCGATCCGGCTATCTCCATCTGTGCGACACGGGAGGTCGACTTCGCCTGCTGGATACGCGAAGTGGAGAGGAGGCAGTACTCGCGCCTGGAGATGGTGTATTCATTGCGGAGGATACACAGCTGCAGGTAACTGGAGCTAATGAGGACGGGAAGCGCGCTGAGTTTCTTCTCCTGGACCTGCATTAGAGTTTAGTGTATGATTCAAACACCAACAAGAAGCAAGTGATGCTCATATGAGCACATAAGAAAACCATCTGCATTTTTACGATTATAACAAATAAGCTACTTCGCCCAACCGGCATAGCGCACATGGGTGCCGTCGCAGTACGGCGGTGTTGAAGTGTGCTTGCAGCCACAAAGGAAGAGTGTGTCGTCCTCTTCCGCAACCATCCGCAGAGGCTTAATTCCTGTTCCCTTATGCGCTCCATCACAAAGTGGCTGAAAGAAGGTTTAGAGTGAGCCAGCGCGCGTCCTTAACAGTAGTAATGGGAGACCTTAATTACGGGGAGAAACCTGTTTGGCGGAACGTCCGCACGAGCACCAGGAATAGCGCTGTCCCTTCTCCACTTTAAATTCGTATGGGGCAGCCTGGGCCATCACCACGGGTGCTACCTCCGTGCCTGATGTCCCATCCGCGGTGGAAAAGCTCCGGTGGTCCTTCAAGGCCTTTGCACAAGATTGTGAGCTCAGACCCCCCTCCAATATTCGGTGGGCAGGAGTACCCTTGAAAAGGAAGTGTATGGAATATAGCGCGCGCAATGAGTGCCGGAAGGAGAAACTACCCGCAGTCTCCGCATTAACATGGTGTTGGTTACTCCTCCTTTGCAATTTCACAACTATTTTCCTCTCGGAGTAAGAATGAAGAAGAGGAGAAAAAGGGAGGCAAAGAATTTTCCGGACATGACGGCGTGCTTGCGATCCTAAGATTCAAACAAGGGATAAGGTGGTCGCGTTGTTGCCGAGGCCTTGCGTTTGAACAGAGGACAAAACTAAGTGGCACACCCTGGCCCAAGGGAAATCAATCCATATGAGGTCTGATTTACTGATGGAGTGCGAGCCAGGAGAAGAAAGAGACAGCGGAAAGGAGGGGCAGGAGCCCGCGACCAGGAAACGAAGATGGGGCGATGAACTAACGGATAAGGTCACGATAATAGAACGTGAAGTTAAGGGTTTACAACAACTGGCAACCAGCCACAGCGTCGCATCCTATCTTGCCGACCTACTGCAACAGTTTGATCACATTTCAGTAGAGGTGAAACATCGCCTTGACGAACTGAACAATTTAGAGGCTTTTCTCGTACGCCCATCTACGCCGCCTTGTGCCTTAAATCTTACGACAACTTACCTTATGTTTGATTGTTGTTTCCTTTTTTCCCCCCTCCTGGGCCACTGAGCAGAAGGTGCACACGGGCAACGCCTGTTCCACCGTCAGCTGCAGCTACTTTTCGGTCTTGCCGCCCGAGCTCAACCTTCACATCTTGACCTTCCTTGACGCCAAGGATTTGGCTGCTGTGGCTCTTGTCAATCGAGAGTGGCATAGATTTGCCGCAGATGAAGCCCTGTGGAAGCGCCTTTGCGACAAACGCTGGCGTGCCAGCAGTGCCAATTTCTCGAGTGAACGCGAAAACTCGCCGCTTAGCCTTTGTTCTCCCCCAGGATTCCCTGTGCGGGACAGAGTATGTCCTCCTTCCCCCCCCTCTTCCTTAACGGTCTTCCACGGCTGACCTCGTTTTGGCTGGTTCGCAGGCGAGGAAACGGATGAGGCGGAGCTGGAAGGATGTTTTTGAATACAGGACACGAGTGGATGACAATTGGCGTACCGGCTCTTACTCGCGTGTGCTCACCCTCACCGGACATGAATCCCAGGTGTGCTGTTGCCAATACGACGACGAAAAGATCGTCTCCGGCTCCTTCGATGCCACCATAAAGGGTGCGCACCGGCCTCAGCCGTTTTTTGCCCAACTCGAGCGACATGTCGCTCACGTGATGCACCGCAGTATGGGATATTCGTAACCTTGAGGAAAAGGATGAAGTCAAGGCCGTCATGACGCTGAACAAGGACGACACCCAATATGCGCACACCGACCGCGTATTGTGCCTCATGTTTCAAGACGAGAAGCTCGTCACCGGCGGAAGGTGCGCGTCTCAGGTTTTGTGGGGGTGTTGCCGGGCGTTGTACCTTTAATTGACATGGCGACCTCCATTGTATTGTTGGTGTCATCGCGTGCATATGCTCTCTCGCGCGAAGGGATGAAACGGTCAAGATATGGGACTTGAGCGTGGGCAAGTGCATCAGCACGCTGAGCGGACACACGGACAACGTGTGGTATCTACAGTTTGACGACGAAAAGATTGTGAGCGGAAGCGCAGATAAGACGATCTGCTTCTGGGACTTGAGGTGCGTCTGCGTCAGCCCTGATCTTTCATAGTTCAAAACGAATTCCTTAAGGTTTTTTTTTGGCCGGCCAACTTACCGGAAACGTTTCTGCGTCTCTCATTGAGAGCAGGTCGGGCAAGTGTTTCAATACGCTTGCGGGACATGAGCGCGGCCTCTCCTGCCTTCATTTCGACGGTGATCTGCTTATGTCCGGGAGCGCCGATCGGACAATCAAACTGTGGGACCTGCGCACAATGCGATGCCGGGATACTCTCGTGGGACACACGGACGCAGTGTACTGTCTGTACTACCACAACAACCGGCTCATCTCCGGGGGAGAGGACAAGACGGCCAGGGTACCGCCTCCCTCCCCCAAGCCTCCCGCGGCCAGAGTTCCTCACCTTTGAGCCATACCTGCGCATCAGGTGTGGGATTTGGATTTGACTCGCTGCGTGTCCGTCGTATCGAGCGAAAACAGCAAAGACAGGCACACTGGCGCCATATACTGCATGCAATTCGACGATCGGCGGCTTGTCACAGGCTCTTTCGATCATACTATCAAGGTTATTGCTTATTCCCCCAATGCTTAGGAGTTCAATGTGCTCACAAGCTGCTGTGTGATGAAGCTATGGGATATGGATACGTTTGAATGCCTGCACACATTCGGTTCGTTTTCGGGAGAGACAGATTTTCACGCTTCCACAGTGCGACGAGTACAATTTGACGATTTTAAATTGGTACGCATACTATATCATGGTCGTATCGTCGCGAACAGTGATCAATAATCCTCGTATCCTTTCAGGTGTCTGCATCGGCGGATAGAACGATCAAGATTACAGAGTTCCTGAAGCGAGACTACTAGGCTTTTGGAAAGAAGGGAAAGACACTCTTTGTTATTTATTTGTCTTGTTGGGTGTAAATAAATAGTGTTGGCCAATTGCCTTGGAACGACCAAAAGCCTCGGGCTTTGTGCCTCTCGAAATACCCGAGCGAATATACTAAGTGCCTTAATCGTAGGAACACTTGTTCGTTCCTCGCCTCGTATGCAGGCCGAGCAGGTAGTGGTCTTCTCCAATAGTTAGTCGATTTTCATTTTGTTTTAGCATCTTCAGATCTTCTGTTTGTTTGTTAACAATTGAACTTCCAAAACACACTAGGCAGATCTGCAGCTTCGCCTCGAGGGTTGGTTGCGGAAAAGGGGGGATAAGGGAGCCATTAAATCATGGAAAAAACGGTGGTTTATTCTGAAAAGCAAGAAGCTCTTTTATTATGTGTCCAACACGGCCAACACCCCCAAGGGTTTCATTGACCTTCTTCAAACAAACCGTATATTCTCCTTCAACTCCAAACGCAAGGTCCTTGTCACTTTCTCATACCTCTATTTTATTTATTTATTTATATTTATATTTGTTCTTCTTTTTTTGTTGGCTTGCTTCCCCCTATGAATGCACAATAGGATGAGTTTGCATTCTGCATTGTTGCGCAGAAGGAGGGAAGAGAGCGCGAGTATTATCTCACCACCGTGGTGCGCATCCCATCATCACCCAGCCAGTGTGATATCAGCCTGCATCGATAGTCAGGGTGCTGAATGCATGTATGTGTGCGAACAGTCGGAGGAGGAGAGGTCCTACTGGGTGTTTGGCCTCACCCAGATCGTACGCAACCTGCGAGAGGAATTCAATCGCGCTCCCAGTCACTCCTTCTCGTTTCCCGAGACGTCCGAGACCCAATCCCCATTTCCCTCTCCCGGCGCGCCGCTACCCCGACAGCCAATCCCCGCCGTTCCCTCTCGCCCCGTGGCCCCGTCCGCTTACGACTTCCTCAGCAACCCCTCGGCCAGTTCAGGCACGCCGTCGCCGCCCGCCGTGCGACCTAACCCCCCTCCACCTCTCACCCACAGCCCGCTAGGAGGCGCCCTCTCCCCCCGCCCCCTTGCCAAGAGCGCATCGGTATGTCCGAGAGGACCATCGCCCTTCACCTTCCTCCTCTCCTCGCTCCTCGCTCCTCCCTTCCCCTCTCTGGCTCACCCATCTTGCGGATGGTGGCGTTGGGGTGTGTGCCTAGGATGTGAAGCAGCGCCTGCCTGACCACAAGCCCCTGCCCACGCCCCCGGTAGCCCGCCCGCCTCTGCCTGCTCGCTCGGGAGCCGGACACGCCAAGTCCAACTCGTACGACCTGTCGTCGCCGCCGCCGCCGCCGAAAATCGATCCGCAGCGTCCATCTACGGCAGCTGCGACAGCGAACCGCAGCGTGGCGTTCGCGGAGTCGCCGCCTCGCGTTCGTCAACACAACCAGCAGCCGACCTCGCAAGCGCTGCTTAACAACTCCTGCCCTAATGTGCAGGCCCTCGCACGGCCTGCCCTCGTCCCGTCGAAATCCGCCCGTACGTCGTAGCTCCCCCCCCC